>VDFB02082594.1:0-11520 GCA_007258455.2 Sequoia sempervirens
TACTTGTAAATTAAGTCATATTTTAAATTGAAGGAAAAATATATATTTTGTTGTTTTGAGTGAAAGGGTTTCACCCAAAACCTTATCTACCACATATAGGCCATGTAGTTTGAGGTGAAACTGTTTCGCTAGAAACTAGTTAGGGTGAAATTTTTTCGCTCAAAACTACTTAGTTGGCAAAAAAAGTGTGACAAAGGTTTGTGCTTTTACCTAGGTTATTCTAGGTCAAGATCAATCCAATTAATATTATTTACAACATTATCAAGCACAATGGAGTAAGGTTAGACACGTTTGTGGAGGTAATGTTAGTTCAATTTGATTTTACTTTCTTGTTTGTGTACACACTCTCATTGATGTATTCATTTATTATTGAATTAGGTTTTATTGCAACACTCATTTTCAAATTCAATAATTTAGATAAGCTCACAACCCTTAATAGAGGTGTATGGTTTTTTAGTTTCTACTTATTGATCATGTCATAACTATATTTAAAAATTAGGTATATATAATTTACAATGACTCATGCCATAAAGATCATAATTCATTGGGAAGTTTAATTGCCTCCTTGAGAAATAGAATCATTTTTATGATTGGTTTCTCATTCCCCACTAGTTGTGCACTGTACGAACTACTAGCATGTCCCTAACAAATTCAACATGTGACTTGGTGTAGCACAATCCTCCTAGTACTAACTTGGTTGCAATGCTTAATATTCTATCTAAAGATTGTAAAATCATTCTCAAGATGATTCTATGAGAATATATATGAATTTAAAATTTAAATCTTCCTAGAAGGTGCATTGGAAACTGTGTGTGGGAAATGTTAGTATCAAAATAAGATAACAAAAACACACCAATGCAACATTAAACTAAAGAAAGCTAAATAGAATGCAATCAAAGAAATCAAACAGAGCTTCTTCAGAATCGTTCCATTGTCCTCTATCTCCAGTGATTTGCTTGAAGCTACTGCTCTCAGATTGTATAAGCAAAGCTTCTCAGAATGACAATCTACAGAACGAGATGCAAAGGGAGAGTACTTCTCTATCCTATATGTTGGTGGAGTGAAATGTTGGTATACGGATATGCACAGGGGCTATAAATTATGCATAGGGACCATGGATTATGAATGTTATTGAAGCTATTATATGAGGATGGTGTGCCATGATATGGATTGCTAATATGCTAAGCTATGCTATGCTATGATTCTAAAGGCTATGGATGCTGGAAGGCTGATTGACTATAGTTTTCCTGTATGAAAGCTTCTCTTTTTTTTTCAAAGACCCGACAGTCCTTTTTATAGATTTTTACAGGCAAGAGCCTGGCTAGCAAAGATCAATGGCTATGAGATTGTCTGGTAAATTTGAATGGTGAGAGATGGAGAGGTTGAGAGGAAGATGGAAGATGTTGGGAGGTTGGAGAGAAGAATGGAGGCTTGTCTTCAACACATGGGAACAACTTTGCTTAGAAATAGAGAATTTTTTTTTTTTTTTGTTTTGAGGTTTGTTTCACAGTTGTTGTAAATAATCCAAATTAAATAAATAAAATTTATTTAATTTTGTGGGTTAGTTAGAAATTTTTTGAAATATTTGATGTGAATAATGGAGCATTAGAGTTTTAATTAAAATGATATTTAATTGTGAATGAACTTTAAAATTAATTAAATATTTAGAACTATTTATTTAATGAAGATGAAATTTAAAACTTTTTAGAAGAGAAGAATATTTAATCTTTATTTTGAATAAAATATTCAAAATGATTATATGATAATTAATATAAATAAAATCATAATGTTTGCCCCAAGTGATTAAGAAAATAGACTCAGAAAAAAGTGATTAAATAAAACTTATTTAATTGAAAAGTAAATGAAAAGAATGAACACTATAAATGAAATTATTTAGATTTATTTTATGTGAGATTAATTCAAAGATTTAATTAAATATTAAAAATATTTAATTAAATTACCAGACTATTAGTGAATATTTTAGGTGTATACATTTTTTCCATCTTTGAGTGATGTGTTTATGCAGCTGAGGAATTTTGAAAGTCTCCTAGATCTTTGATTGTCGAGATATTGGGTATACTTCTCAGGATGATGGTCGATAGGTGCACGTGAATTTTTTTTTGAATTTTTAAACTTGTTGGAATTTTTTGATTTTTATGATTTTTAAAATGTCGATTCGTCGTTCGAAAATGATGATGTGAAGAAATTGACATGGAAAGATGTCAGATGAAAAATTGATGACCTAAATTGCCCCTACAATGATAGAATGTGATAAAATGCCCCAATTTTTCCTTTAAATAGGTTAAAAATGTCATTTTCCATGTCGTTTTCTCATTTTAACCTAGTAAAAATTGAAATTTTTGAGCTCTGGAGTGAGAAAGATGGTACTTCCTACCCACCAGCACCGTTTTGAGCGCATCCGACGACATCAGCGACTGACACACTATGGACCCACGGTATGTACCCCGTTAAACTTTTGTTATTTAAAAATTTTTCGTTTAGGGCATGTTTTCCAACCTTTTTGTATCTTCATGCATTCTTTTAGCACCTTTTAGTATTTTTGTAGCGCCCTTTATGTTTTCCATAGCGCCCTTCATTCTGTAGCGCCCTTTAAATTTTTTATAGTGCCCATTAAGTTTTTTGTAGTGCCCTTTATTTCTTAGTGCCCATGATGATTTTGACAGCGCCCATTACCAGTTTGACAATGCATGACCTTGTATTGATTGTTTGTGTATTGCGTTGTCCTGATTTGATGATGTTTTGTCTGATAAATTTGTTCCCAAGGTTGTTGGAAAACAAATAGTAGCTGATAAATTTGCTTTCAAGTTAATGAAAAACAAATAGTTGTTTGATAAGTTTGCTTCTAAAGTTGTTAAAAACAAATAGGATTTTGATAAATTTTCTTTTCATGATGATGAAAAACAAATAATTTGTTGATAAGTTTGCTTCTAAAGTTGTTAAAAACAAACAGGATTTTGATAAATTTTCTTTTCATGATGATGAAAAACAAATAGGTTGATAAGTTTGCTTCTAAAGTTGTTAAAAACAAATAGGATTTTGATAAATTTAATATTCAGATTTTATTGATTTGTCATAATGATTTGATATTGATGTTGCTTTGACTTGATGATTCTTCCCATTCAACAAGAGAGATTGAGCATCTTGCAGTTATAGGAGAAATTCCCGAAGACATGGAGATTGATTCCACAGCTTGTACAGGCAGATAGAGATGTGATCGAGGCATGTGGACTGATCTCATTACTTGACATGCCTGAGGGGCATCTCAACAAAGCCTTATTGATAGCACTTGCAGAGAGGTGGCATAGCGACATAAACACCTTTCATTTTCTAACAAGAGAGATTACCGTGACTCCTAAGGATGTGTATCGCATCCTGAAGATTCCAGTGATGGGTGAGATAGTGAGATTTGATGGCCGGGAGGCGGGAGGTACTGATGCTTTGAGGCGGATATTCAGAGATGATCATATTGCAAGATATTATATCTCATGGGTGGAGATGACGGATTCGTATGTGCCCTTACCCTCTGTACTTGCAGGCTTCATTGGAGGTGTTTTGTGCCCCGACCATAGGTCGAAGGGTTTTGCAGTCGGGTGGGGTCATGTACTTAAGAGTATGGTGATGTAGTGTACACGATATGCTTGGGGATCGTGCATGCTTGCACATTTATATGATGAGTTACACCATGTTGTGTACGGTCGAGGTCAGAGTTTAGCTATTGGTTGTTCGCTTTTACAGATATGGGCATCGGAGCATTTTTCCGTTATGCAACCATTGACTCGTGGACGACGGCCTGTCGGTCAACCGTATAGATTCGGATATACCAATGTCATTGCTCAACTGAGGCCGGGCAAACTGGATCATTGGTAGCATCTTTTGGATGATCTCGATACAGTATGTTGGTGGCCCTATGTAGATTATGAGGTATGGCCAAAAGATGCTAGGGAGATGACCTATTTCTTCTGCTTCAAAATATTATTTGATTAATTAGTACTCCCTAGGATTATTGAAGTTTCTGCAGAATTAGGTATGGCGGCAATGTAATTGAAGCCTACGAGAATGCCATAAGGTTCTTCTTATCAGCATGCGGCCTTGAGGGAGTTACGATTAGTAGGTCGGGATTATATGATGTAGCAGTAGCCAAAGGATTCACCGGGAATGCAGATGTGGAACTCTGAGAGCTAGTATTATTCTTGACGAAGTGACTCCAGTATGGGGAATTATGTGTTGGAACATCCTATGCCATGATTATTTGATCTGACGGTACGGCTCGGTTGTGAAGCGAGGAGACCTATATAGAGGACTTATGAAACAACGAGAGGTGGCTTCAGAGGGTGATGACTCCAAGGAGGAGGATGATGATGATTCAAATGGGGATGGAGATAGTAGTGATGAGGAGAGTGGAGGTGATAGTGGTGGAGGAGGTGGCAGAGGTGGCAGAGGTAGCGGCAGAGGTGGTGGCAAAGGTGGTGAAAGAGGTGGACCGCGGATGAGACATTCAGCTCCATCATCTTTAGTAGATCCAGTGGTGCTGAGTCAGATAGCTACCTTGCAGAGTAGAGTGTAGAGCTTACAGGATCAGTTAGCACAGACACATGCCTTGGTTACACAGCTATAGGGACAATTGACGACAATGACAGCCGAGAGAGATACAATCAGACGGTAGGGTGAGCAGGCCATGGCCCTAGCTGACAGTCTGTAGAGAGAAGCAGTAGGTACCTCGATTGGTGACATGATGAGAGAGGTGACCAGGGCAACCTGGGAGGAAGAGTTCTATAGGACCAGGTATCATGATGCAGTACCACCTGAGTAGAGAATGAGTTATACACAGTCTCGGTCTACACATAGTCGCTCTCGGGCTACTAGCAGGGGTGTGTCTCATCCATTACCTCCAGGAGGGTCATCAGGAGCAAGTGGAGCAGGTCCATCAGGTACAGGTGGGGCAGGTCCCAGACCAGCACCATCAGAGGATAGCACTTCGTAGTGGTTTTCATATGATGTGTTATCAATTTTCTGTTGAGATGTCTGTATACACACTGATATGATCCCATTTTGGATGATGTTATGTCATGCATAGCTGACATATTTGTACATTTTGACCTTCATTTTTTAGATATATGATATGCAGCAATGATTCCTTATGTGATGAATGCGTCTATTTTCTATATGCATGGTGTTTTATGTGATCGTTTCACAATATTATGTTCATGATGTATATGTATGCATGATTTTTAGATATGAAAATGCAAGTGCAATGTTATGATATTATGATTGCGATCTATGTGATGAATCTATATGAATGTGAAATGATGGATGGTACAATTTATCAATGCCCATAAATGTTTTGATTATGATGTATGCTTTTTTTTTTATGATTTTCTAATGCAAATATGTATGAAAAATGTATGTAATGATGTTTTTGTGAATGTCAAATATACTTTGTCATTTATTGGAAAGATATGAAACTTTGATACTTTGCCAGCTTTTGGAAAAATCTATAAATGCAAAATGCAGATTCTAAAATGAATGTAATCTATACTAACCATGTAGGGTATCTGTACAATATTGCCATTCTGAGAGCTTATTTGTGCTTTTTGAGTCATCATAGAGCATTGAAATGTTGAAAGTTAATACAAACATCAAAGGGTATGTTAGCACTAGTGACGACCTAAGTATTGCTTTCATAATTTTTGATATAGCAAGATAATACAAGCATCTAGGTATAATTGAACCGAGATGACCTGAGTATCGCTTGCATAAACGGACAAGAGTTAACCCGTTTCCCATGCAAGTTCCGAAATGTCATCAATGATACTTAGTAGAGCATGTCTCGTGACCAATTTGCATAGTACTAATGATTCACTCACAAACAATAGACAAAGAAAAATCATACTCCTTCCTTGCTTTTCTAGTTCAGTACATCATCGATTTGCTCCAGAGATATGATAGAAAATCAACCAACAATTCAAATTTTTCCTAAAGTATTCCAAACATTATTCAGATTAAGATCATCCAACTTGGTTATTAACATTGATGTTTTTGTTTTGATTAACGTTGTTTTGATTTCAATGGAATTGAGTGATCGTTTTGGTGTTGTGGTTGATTTGATGTGTCAATGTTGCGTTTTGTCAAATCGTTATTTTTCCATTTGTGATATTCAAAAAGCTTGTTGCCCCTCTCTTGTTTAGTCTGTGTTTCTGCCTCCAGTGTAAACACAACCTAAATATGATGGATATGTACAAATTTCATCAAGCCATGATGAAACACAAGGATTCTCATTGCATGATATGGATATAATAGATATGTACAGATGATAGATATGGATAGATGATGTTGTAAAGCGAATGCAAGACATAAGCTAATAGATAGAGGAGCCCATTTTTATTACAAGTAGCGCC
This sequence comes from Sequoia sempervirens, assembly GCA_007258455.2. NCBI lineage: Eukaryota > Viridiplantae > Streptophyta > Pinopsida > Cupressales > Cupressaceae > Sequoia > Sequoia sempervirens. The sequence goes on from VDFB02082594.1 coordinate 6,417, forward strand.
TGTTTGCCAGGTTTTCACCACTTATTTTTGTGTGTATGAAAATATGATCAGTTATAAATGAAATCAAACACATATCAATAAAACATTAGATTGAAGAAACTAAAAGAAAAACAGAATAAATAAACTGTAAATGGTAACTTCCTCGAAGTCATCTTATTTCTCTCTATCTCCAACATTTTGTTGTTTCCAGTTGCTCTCAGACTCAGTAGATCAAGCTCAACAAAATGGACAACTGAAGAATGAGATATAAATGAAATGCATACTATGCTACATGCAAGATTATGCTAAGATACAAATATTAATGAAATGCTAAAGTGCAAGAATGTAAGCGTGATCGCGTATATGTTCATGTGTTCGTCGTGTGTTGTTGTAACCAATGCTTGGATTTGCACCTGTATTTATAGAGTTTTTTGAGGATTATGATTGGCTAAATTGACCAACAGCTATGATAATTCCTGACAGATCGAACGGTCGATGATGGATGAGATTGAAGAGAAAAATAGAAGAAAACGAGTAAAGCAAGATTTTTCCATTTTCATGGAAGAGATAAGATGAGATGATTTAAAAATCATCTTTTTTTAGAAGAAAAATGGAAAGATTCTTCGATAAGATAAATAATGAATTATCTAATTCAATTATTTATTTATGAGTGTATGTTGATTTTTTTCTTAACTAAATAAATATTTAATTAAGATTTTGAGGAAATCAGAAGATTTCATAATTAAATGAAATATCTAATTATGATTTGAAGAAAGCAGATCTTTAATTAAATAAACATTTCAATAAGATTTTGAGTGGAAATCGTAATATTCTCATGGGAATTAAAATGAAATATCTAAATTACATTGAAGAAAGGCATCTTTAATTAAACAAAATATTTAATTAAATTTGAAGGAATGACATGTGTTTACGAAATTAATTAAATAAAAGTATTTAATTAATTAGAGGAAAGTTTAAAATAGAAGAAAAGAGATTTTTAAATTTAATTAAAAAGATTTAATTAAATTTAAAAGATGATAATTAACTTAAATAAATAAAATGTATTTATTTAATTTAATCAAGTAGATATGTGAAATAATCAGATAAAATAAATTTATTTAATTATGGTGGAAGAATAATGGCGACCGCCACGCGTGAGTGGGCCACTCACAACCGCAAGAATATTACGGCAGGTCGCTATTTGTCCAACAAGTGGCATGTGTCGTACCGGGGATCGATTCTTTGTGCGTAGAGGGGTGGGTCTTTTTCTTTTTTCGGGGAGGGGTGTCTTGTTTTTGCTTCAGATCTTATTCGGTGGTTCCTGAGGAGTCGTATTTTCTTCTGCTTTGGACCTTGCTTTGGTCAGGTGGGCTACCAGCTTGTTGTTTGGTGTGTGGGGCTCTCTTATCCATACCTAGTATGGGCTTCGTAGGTGTGGTTGTCAGTTTTCCTACATAAATTTTTGGGACCCGATTTTGCATGGCTCAGGGGGAGTCATCAGGGGTCAAATCCCCTTTGGATTTTCGTGCTACTTTTGGGGCCTCACCTCCAAATCGTTCTCTGAAAGTTTTTAATAATAATTTGTTTTAAAATGACTCAAGTAATGATGGATTTGTCCAGGCTGGTGGTTCTCATATTCCGAAGACAAATGGATGCCTTGAACGTTCCAAGGAAAGGCCGGTGCTAGTTATCCAACCTGAATCGATTGCGGAGGACATCGAGTATTTCTCAAAACATGCTTTGCTATGCAATTTTTTGGGAATGAGGGTTTCGCTCCAATTTTTGGACTCATGGGCTCATCGCTCTTGGTCCCTAGAGGGTGAGATGGAAATAATGTTGTTAGCAAACAACTATTTCATGGTGACATTTAATTGCATGGCGGATCGCAATAGAGTTTTTGAAGGTGGGCCTTACTTCCACAACTAGGTTGGTCTATTCATTAAGCCATGGCATGCGGGTTTTGATCCTTCGGAGGAGCTTCCGAATCAGGTACCAGTTTGGGTTCGCCTCCCTAGATTTCTAGTAGAATTTTGGTGAAATGACATTTTGCATCAAGTTGCGTTTCCATCATCGAAACTCAGCGTCCTTCTATCAAACTCTAGACAAAAAAGGTAATTACCCTTTTTTCTCGCATATGTGTTGGTGAAAGCCGGATTCCTAATAAATCTCTATCCTAGATTCCTTTTGGAACACGTAGGGTTCATGCTCTTGGGTGCAATGCCTGGACTATGAGAGCCCTTTCCTCGTCGCTCTTGTCGTGAATATGGGAATTTGTGAGATGCCCAAATTTTAAATCTCCGTGATTCAAAGTAAACTCATCCCTCCCAAAATCCCCTCAAAGGGCAGACAAGGGTATAGAGACAAGGTCTACGAGGCGACGCTGAGGGTTTTATTCCTGCCAAGGCTCATAATAGGAATCGAGGTCAAAAGAGGACCTTTAAGGATCGCCAAGATGGAGATTCCTGTAATAGATTGGAGGTGCTTGATGACCTTGGTCATCAAGAGGTGAATCTGGGATTGTTGATTTCTTGATCATGGGGTTTCGTATGGGGTTCGGGGCCAGCGCGTTTCCCCGTGAGCGCACATCCAAAACCCTCTAAAGCCGGGCTCTCCAGCTTGGAATCGACTCCGGGAGTGGTGGTTCGTGTGGACCCTGCGCCTTCGTGGATCCGCAGCCGGGGAAGGAGAGGGGCTATCCAACCCTTTTTAGTGAAACAGGATGTGCTTCGGGTAAAGCAATAAGCGCCTCCTTCACCGAATTCTTCGGCGAATCCTTAAAGAAAGGGGTGGTAGAGAAGTCTTCTAAAGCGGGGAGAAAGAAGGATTTGGAGAAATTAAAGTTGATGGGGGAGTCTTTGGTGGAGGCTGGGTCTGTAAAGACTCTAGATTCACATTTTTGTAATCCTCTGAAATGATTGTCCTCTCCTGGAATGTACAGGGCTTGAACAGTGGCCCTCGACAAAAAGTTGTTCAGGATTTGTTGCGTTCTCATTCTTCTGATGTTCTTTTTCTTCAAGAGACTAAGTTAACAGTTGAAGGTATTATGGGTATGATGCCTAAACTTTGGGTGCAGGGCAGTTGCCAGTGTATTGGGGCTCATGGTAATGCAGGTGGGGTGGCTTGCCTATGGAATCCATTGAAGATTCGTCCTCTTTGGTGGGTGTCCTCCACGTCCTCAATCTCTATGGTTGCTTCAAGTTTGGAGTTGGGGGAAACTATTCTCCTCTCAAACATCTATGCGCCTACTAATTTTCCTGGTAAGAAGTTGTTGTGGTCCCATATTAGTTATGTTCGGAGCCTTGCTCCTTTGTTCCCTTGGATTGTTGCAGGAGATTTCAATGCTATTATTGAGATAGATGAGAAGATGGGTGGTGTTGCGAGATTGGAACCCTTTGCTCTCCTTTTTCGTGATAGCATCTCTGCTTTGAACCTAGTTGACATTAAGCCTCGAAATGGGAAGTTTACTTGGAACAATAGGAGATTGGGGGAGAGTTGTATTGCGGAGAGACTTGATCACTTCTTGGTGTCCTGTTTCTGGGTTGGCAGAGGGTTGTCCTCTGCCTCTGAGATTCTTGACTGGAGGGGTTCAGATCATTGGCCTATTAAGTTTTCTGCTTCTTCTGCTCAAGTGGCTTGGTCCCCTACTTTCAAGTTTCAACTTATGTGGTTAAGAGATTCTTCTTTACAGGTGCATATGGCTGATTGGTGGAGAAGGGGAAGACCTGCTTTTGGCACTGCCATGTATTTCTTTTCTAAGCTGCTGCAATATGTAAAATATCAACTTAAAAGGTGGAATAGTTAGTACTTTGGCAATATTTTTCATGCTAAGGTTGATGCACAGGCTGTCTTGGATGTCATCACTCAGGAGATAAGGGAGTGTGGTCTTTCTGAGGATTTACTCAGGGAGGAGGCCTGGGCTCGGAAAGCTTTGGAGGAGTGTGAGCTACGTGAGGAAATTTTTTGGAAGCAGAAGGCTAGAGTTGAGTGGTTACAGGAGGGGGATAAGAACATTGCCTTTTTCTTCAACTCGGTGAAGGCTAGGAGGCATGGTAATTCTATGCCTATTCTGGTGAATGATAGGGGTGAACATCTATCTTCCTTGCAGGATATATCTAAAGAAGCTTATGAGTTCTATGCTTCTTTATTTCGTGAGGACTCTCAGGATGTTATGGAGGAAGAAAACCAAGTTCTGGCTTGTATTCCATCTTTGGTCACTAGGGAGATAAATGAGTATCTTTTGCGAGATATCTCGCTAGAGGAATTAGAGGCTACTATTTTTTAGATGAAGAAAGGGAAAGTCCCAGGTCCTGATGGGTTTCCAGTGGAATTTTATCAAGAGTTTTGGGACATCATTAAATTGGATTTGTTGGAGGTGGTGCGTGAGTCTCACAAAAACAAGCAGATGCTTCAGGCTTTAAACTCTACTTTCCTTGCTCTCATTCCCAAATGTGATGGGGTGGATCGTCTGAGTCAATTTCATCCCATTTCTCTTTGTAATGTGGTATATAAAATAATTTCCAAGCTAATTGCTGAAAGGCTGAAGAGATGGCTTGGTGGGCTTATCTTTGAGGAACAAAGTGGTTTTGTGGAGGGTCGACAAATTTTAGATGGGGTGGTCATTGCTACGGAGACCATTCATTCGATGGCATCCTCGAAAGAAAATGCTATGTTCATCAAGCTCGACATGGTGAAGGCTTATGATAGAGTGAGATGGTCCTTTTTGCAGAAAATTCTTATTGCTTTTGGATTTGCTGAGGAATGGATCCAGTGGGTGATGAGTTGTGTTTCCTCCACTTCATTCTCGGTGTTGATTAATGGGGAGCCTACCGCTCTTTTTAGTGCTTCTAGGGGTCTTCGTCAAGTGGATCCTATCTCTCCTTACTTATTTATTCTTCTAGCGGAAGGTCTAGGTAGACTGGTAAAACGTAATGTGGAGTTGGGTTTGATTCAAGGTTGGAAGTGGGGAAATGACCTTCCTCCTTAGTCACACTTGCAATTTGTGGATGAGACGGCTTTGATGGGTCTAGCCAAGATTAGAGAAGCTTTGTGTCCGCGCAAGGCCTTGGATATCTATCTTGCTGCAGCTGGTCAAAGGATTAATGAAGACAAATCCTCCATTTTCTTC
>VDFB02082595.1:0-26819 GCA_007258455.2 Sequoia sempervirens
TACGTCAAGTTGCCTAACTCTAATTTTTTTTGAATTTTTTGCCACTTAAGGGCCTGTTTTTTCCATGATGATCTTGTACATACCCTTAACTTTGCATTAGGTCTTGCATTAGTTAATTTGTATTTAGGGTTTCTAAATCATGCATTAGTGAAAGTATATAGGTTGCTTTTTTGCATCTTTCATCATTGAATTTCATTTGAAATCTATAATTTCACTTATTAAAGGAGGAACTCAAATTCCTCCTCCCACAACCATTGCCTCTATTTCTACTTATACCAACCCTTAAGTTACAACAATGATGCAACCTACTAGTAATGTCTTTCCTACCTTGGGTATTTTTCCTAGTAATTCTAGTACCTTTGTGGCATTGCACATGATATCTCCTACCACTTTACCTCTCATAAGTATTCCATTCACTTCCCCCTCAAACACATATACACCCCCACCATATTCACCTCCATCTCAAAATACAACCAATGATGCCATTCTCAACTAACTTTTGCAAAAAAATTCATCCCTTCAAAAGAAAATTTCCATCATAAACCAAAATTGAAATGGCCAACCTACATACTATGTCAAAAGAAATCCCTTATCCTTGGATATATTGAGAATTCCAATACCACAAAGTATAGAGATTCCTAGATTTGAGAAATATGGAGGGAAAGGAGATACTTCTAACCATGTTTCTACTTATATCGCCTTATGTAGTGATTTTTTCCTTGAGGATAAGCTCTTGGCTAACCTTTTCCCTAGGTCCTTGAAAGATACCTCCTTAGAATGGTTTTCCTCGGTACCAAATAGCTCAATTCATTCATTCAATGGAATTTTTGAGGCATTTATTAGCCATTTCCAAGTGCACGTGAATCCTAAGATGACTTTAGCTGATTTGATCAGATGTAAGCAAAAAGATGATGAAAAAGTTACTGACTTTATTTCATGATACCAATCATTTTATTCCCAAATCAATGTAAAGATTCCTAATCCTCACCTTCAATGGATGCTCATTGAGAAATTGCAAACTAAGAAACAATATAAGCTTGGAATGATGAAGTCCCTTCCTTCATACACTTGTGTGCTGCCCTTCATGATTATCAAAACTCAGTTAGGAGTCATGATCAAAACCCACCTCTATCTGACCTAAAAAGTCTGAATCCACAATTCAAAATAATTATCAACCTTTTAGGAAACAAAATAAAGGCTTCCTTCAACTAAACCCCCCCCAACCGACTCAACATATTGATACCCAAGTGGATGCTATAAAGAACACAGCTCCTTTCACATTTGGGGATTTGGCTAGAAAATTTACTTCCCTACCCAACCCTACATAGCACAATGTTACAACTTCTAGAACAAAAAATGATCACCTTACCTCTCGTTAAAACCCCCAATCCTAATAAGCCTTTACCTTCGAACTTTAGATCAAATTCTTATTATCATTATCAGTGAAAAAATGGACACGACACAAAACATTGTAAGCATCTTAAGCATATTGTGCAAGACCTCATTGATTTCGATCAACTTCAAATTGGAGGTGTTAATGATCAAGGAAATAAGTTTGTTGCCCCTCCTAACCAAAACTTGCAAATCTTTACCAACCCTATGCCTAATCATAACATTTCATTTGTAAAGGCTAGTAAACTAAGAAGAATGATGTGATGACTATTGACACAAATGATGACAACATTGATATTGTTCAACAAGGTCCTATACATATTATTGCACAACATCCTATCGATGGTTTGGTTGCATTGATTGAAACTCAACCTCATAAGGGTTGAACTTAAAATCCTCTTGAAAATGCTTTCTCATATAAGGATATTATTGGAAATGCACCTGATGGTCCTCTTTACATAGCTGACAGAATCGGTGACAAGCCCACTAATGGGATATTAATCGATCTTGTATGTGGAGAGACTGTGATCACTGAGGAATTCTAACTTGTGTATGAACTCTATCAAGAAACATATGATAAACCGAAAGCATGGATAAAAATACATAATGGTTTCTCTTGCCCTACAATGGGATCGATTTCCCTTCCTTTATAAATAGGACCAAAAAAATTATACATCTCATTCTCCATCATCCCAATATTAGATCAATTATGTGTGAAGCTTGGTTATCCATGGCTACACTCCATCGAATTTGTCCTGTCAGTTGTGCATAAATGTTTAAAGCTTCCTTTGACAATGAAATCTTTACTATGCATCATAATGTCTTTAATCATGTGTCTTCCAATGGTAATTTCTCATTGGATTTCTTTAGGCCTAAGCATATGGAACCTATTAAACCAGGTGAAGATTTCATTTTCAAATCCTATCAAAATTTTAAGGTGAAATGTATAGTAAAACTATCCCTTAGAAACATGCCTCAACCAATGATTGAGCCTCTTACCCTTGAAGAAACTATGATTGAGCCTAAAGAAATTCCAAATAACCAAGACCAACCTAAGACATATAGTTTTCCTATCTCCTACAAAAGACCAAGAGACAACGAAAACAATTTTTTCATGCCTCCTAAGATAAAACAAGTTTACAAAGCTAAAGATAAAGTGGTTGAACAACCTCCCATGGTTCCTTCCATTCCTTTTTGTAGGGAAGAAAAGAAACCTATGGTTGATAAAACCTCTTCTATTCAACATCCAAAATACTGAGAGGGGGCATGAATCAATATTCCATAAAACCATTCAAATAGAATCCATATAACCATTATCACAATTCTGACTAAATCAGCAAGAGAGAGCATAGAAATAAATCAATGCAACCATACACATGAACACGAGGATTTTTACATGGAAAATCCTAAAAGGGAAAAACGGTTGGCCTCCTACAATGACTTAACAACTAAGGCCTTAAAGTTGTGATTCAGAGATTGGACATCTAATCTAAATAACTATCTTATTCATCATGAAGGTTCATTTAATTGTCAACCCAGGGATGTAGACTTGAAATGGGTCAACACAATATGTGCACTACGAATCCATAGTAGCCATATTCATCCTATAGCTAAGAAAGACATAATGTTGAAAGTAAATTGCTTAGAAAGAAGTAACGTAAGTACTAAACATCAACCAACAACTATACCAAGTTGAAGTGCATGACAAAAATGAAAATCTGAGCAAATAGACAAGAAACTACTATGTCTACTTTGGTTGCAGGAATAGTCACAAAATGGAATTCTAGTGGCTGCATGAATAGACAATTGTCAAATTAGTAACTATTTGTTGAACAGAAAAGTAATAACTAAGCTAAAGGATGGAATTCTCACCAAGTGGGCCCCCTTGGATGAGTATCCCTTAAGAAAACTTAGATGCAATGAACTTATAACTTCATTTTATTCATTGAAAAGCATGATTACAATAGAGCAATGTAATTGTATTATTAAAAAACTAAGAATGCAAGTACAACATCAGATCGATCAATCTTCTAAGAAGGAGCATTTGCATCTTATTTATAGAAGGAAAAACTACTAACTAACTACCTAGCAAGGCGGTCAACTCCAACAAATTAGGAGGACGCCACTTTATGGAAAGCATAGAAAGTGGAAAGGAGGTTATGCATGAGTGGAATTTGGTCAAGCTTGTTTGCCTTAACACAAATGTAGTATAACAATAACTCCTATATTCGCTCAACAAACTATTGTGACCATTTACAAGGCAGTTATAATCTTCTATTTGAACTAGGAATTTCCCTCCATTGACCTTTGAATGATCACCTTTTTGACCTTTATGGTGAACAACCAGCTGGCAGAATCTTCCTCAATTTTGTAGGCTTTAATTATATCTACATGACAACATTAGCACGCACAACAATTACATATCTATAAATATCTTAAAGTAACATTCATTAATCCACATGTAAAATTAACATAGATAGTTCACATAGAATGTTAATGTTATTTAAAAGTTACAAAGATAAGCTTATGCCCAATGTCTATGGTTTTGAGGAAATAACATGAGAATTTCAACATCCAAGTATCAAATTCTATGACAACAACAGCAATGGATAATAAACTCTATCAAAATTGAGTCATAAATTGGACTCATCAAAAACCACGGTGAGGGTTAACTCACAATATATTATATCCGGACACAAAATATTCCAAGGCTCGCTGCTAGGACTCACTGTCCTTAAAAGGTTCACTACCTGAATACAAAAGATGGTTATTCACCGGATACAAAATAGTGACTCATACACTTGAAGTTGGTGATGGATACTGCCTTCAATATGCGAGGAGTTTAGTTCAATGAAGCTCAAAATATGAAGCAGCTACCTCATGAGCAGATCACTCAACCATCCTTGCGAATCCTGGCCCGATGGCTCATTTAGGCTCGGACCTTTCTTCCACACTGCGACACTTTTCTTCTCACTCCACCATACATATATCTCCTTTAAAACACCTTATACAAGTATATCTTAATCCATCAATTAGGTCGACAGGTAGATGAGAAAACAAAGCAATAAAACATTCTTTGGCCAACATATAAACATTGTAACATCCATATTACATTGTACCAAGTTGAGTAACATCCATAAAAACACTGCTAGTCTCACCAATGTATTACATAAGCTAAGTTAGTAAAGACTACTACACAATTCTCAAACCAAAATAATCTCAATTGCAAAAAACCTTCTATACGAGGACACATTAATTTCCATCATACCACCATCGCCAATACTATCAAAAACCACAACATGAAATATTCACCTTAATAAAATCGGAATCCCTCACTACGTTATACTGAGTAGGAACACGGTAAATATATGGACAGACTGTGTCGGAGATAAAAATTTCACGATCAAAAATGTCTAAGATCTAGAATTATGAGTTACATCTAAGCAGGTCATCATAACATGGTTAAGAAGTTAGAGTCATACTCTGGGATCTTGTAGGCAATTCTGAACTCAAATACTGTACACTGATCCATCACAAAAGGGCATTAGTGACATAGAGCAGCTTCCGGTAAACCAAGTAGACTTCTCATAGAGTTATCACCATGTTGACATCAATGAAAACATAGGAACAACCAACACAAACCATTCATACTTCATGCTCATGTTGCAAGGCTCCATAATCCCAACAATCTTCCCCCTTTGGTATATTGATGGCAACATGCATGACAAAAACATTTTCCAATATATTGCAACTGAATACTCTGAATACTCCCCTATCAAAAATGTTTTTCCTTTGTTAACCTCTATCTCTTCATCTCTATCTCTATATCTTTCCATCTCTATATCTCTCCCCCTTTGACATCAATGACAAAGGACGGGAGGGTCTAGAATATCTGTATATATCAAAATGTAGCCAAAAAGGTATGAACACAAAATTGAATTATCCTAAAGAAGAACCTATGAGACTCTCTAGGGTGACCTTCCACGACACTTTTCCTTCTTCCCATGAATCTTTTCCTTATAAGTCTTGCCAATAGCTCAAGAGTTTAGTTAAGACTTTTAACTCTAGTATTAAGTATTGGGTTTTAGATTAATCTTTGATAATTCTGTCTGACCAAGAGCACTACGAGAAACAAAAGGGAGTATTGCCGGGAATTTTAATGTGTTTCTAAGTGCCACAAACTTCTTGATAAATTTTGTCATTTGATCCTGCAGCGAAAAGAATTTGTCTTGAAGCTATAGAATGCAGGACCACCTATGATTATCTCTATCTTCTTCTAATTTGTATGTATCTTCTTGAGTTCTCATTCAGGATTCACTCATCCTTATTTCATTTCTTATGTTCAGTGTACTTCTAGACCAATCTAGGAAAAAAGAAATTAGTTCATGTGCCTCTTCTTCACAACTTTGTACACTCTCCAATTCGTTCATCACTTGATTGTGTGCATTTTCACATTTTTCTTTGATATCCTCCAAATTTTCTTCATCAGACCTAACTCTAGTAGGTACATCAAGTCTAGAGATGTAGTCCTTCAAAGAATCAAGCATGCCTCTAAGATTCTCCACAACAGAAATAAATGAATCAAAATTAGCACAGAGAATAACCTTTTGCAATTCTTCCAAAGCTTTTTGAATATTTATTCTTTCATACTCATGTTCAAACTCACTTCCTTCTAGAACTTCTTGATTAACAACACTCTTCCTTTTCTTCCCTGTTCTAGCTACACTACTGGAGGTACCTTCTACATTAAGATTCTTAGGGCTTTCCAAAAGAATTTTAGCATAATTATCAACTTCAACCTCTGACACTTCATAATCTAATTCAAATATCCATACCAACCTTGATTCAACTGCTTCCATGTGACATAAATATGTAGACACAAGAAAATTGATGCTTCTGGAATACCTTTCAACAACACTTACTAGAATCCTAAACCTTTTGTTCATCCTCATCTAAAATGTTCCAAAGAATTCAACAAGGGTAGACTCTTGTGCATTTGAGCTACCAAGATTTATCATGAAGTTCCTAATTTGATGGGCAATAGGCACTGTATTTGACCATTATATCCTTACTATTACCTATAACTCTCTCAAAAAGTAAAAGCGCGGGCAGACAACAAGATTTCCATACCAGAATGTATTCTTCTTACTCTTCTTGATTTCCTTTAAATTCTTCAAAAGAAGTATATGAATTAATTCACATAAGTCATAATCTATACATATTTTAACCATATCAATAGCAATATGTACAGCAACAATAGAAACTATGAGGTCATTGTTAGGGATACAACCAATGACCATAGCAGCATACCTTATTACCAGATCAACAATTGATCTCAAATCAATCTCTTTCCCTTCAATATTTGCATCAATAACCTCAATTATCTCTTGCACATTCATAGCCTTCCATTTAGGAACTACTCGAGAGGAACACAAACCAGTTACATCTCTGATAGCTTCTCAAGTAATCAAATGTGTCTCATCAATCCACAAAGATTCATTGTGAATTTTGCTTAAAACTATTCGAATATACTTTTTTTCAAATTCAAATAAAGGGACTTTCCTCCAAACATCAATTTTTTTCTCAACCAACACTCTGTAGGCATCATGGCTCTCTTCCAATTCACTTTCCCATAGCATGCTCAACTGAACTGGCAACATTTATTTTATCTTATTGTAGAAAAATGCATAGATATCCTCTATGGGAAACACTCTCAAAGGGATGTGAGAGAATGCATCAATAGACTCTTTTGAAAGATCCTTCAAATATCTTCTCAAATTAACTTGCACTTTATCCGCACTATTCACAATCTTTGAATTATCCATAGCAATAAAATTGAAAGATTGTGCAAACAGGTATACCTCTGTAAATTCCAACAAGAAGTGTATAAATATCCTACTTTCAGAGCTCACTTCGAATCCACTTGTTCTTTTCTTCAAACCCTGAAACTCTGAATTACTCTCTAAGCTTCCTTTACATGCTTCTCTGAAAATACATAAGCCTCTTGAATTATCTGAATTTATTCCTTCCATTCTGAATGATTTTGCAATAAATGCTTCAATCTACAGGTAGATTACCTCAAAAATTGTGTATGCCTCTATTCTTTCAAATTTTGTAGACTTTATCCTTCACGCATGCAACTAAGAAAAATTTCTTAATTTCATTACCACATTAAATATACTTTTGTCATGATGTGACACAAGTATCGATGAGGGGGTTCATTAGATTTTCTAAAAATTTCTCCCCCTTAGCCACTACTTTACTTAGAAATTGACAGGAGTATTTGCACTGGAGATTGACACAAATAAGATTGATGATTCAACTTGCTTTCCTTCCTTTCTCCAAATCCTTTTCATTTCCTTTCTTGCTTCTTTTGGATCAATGATTTGATCATGCTTCTTCGCCGGATAATTATTTTTTTCTTCTTCTACAATTATTACCAGGATGTTCTAAATTACTACACTTAGAGAAAACATCATTCTTCTTTATGTTCTCTTTTTTATTCAACTTATCTTCACACAAACTAAATTTATATCCGATCTTCTTGCACTTAAGACATCTTTTGGAGAATGATAAAGAATCATTCATTTTGCTTTTGCAGTCCTTTGCCTTATGACCAAATTTCTTGTAGGAATAACAAATACCATTGAAAGATAAATACCTTTTAGCATCATATCGTTTGATAGGAGTTCTTCCGGGATTTTTCCTTAGATCCTTGATTTGTCCATCTTTTCACCCAATCTTCTTACCAGTATATTGCTTTGCTTTATAACTTTGACCTTCCTCAAACCCTAAACCATTCTTATCCATCACCGATCTCTGAGAAGTAATCAATTCATCAAGCATTGATGAGCTTATCTTAAATTTTTCTTCAAAACTTCTTTCCTTTTCCAAATTAGATCGTAAGATTTTTGCTTCTTCCTCAAGCTTTATGCATTCATCTATCTTCCTTTGAATTTCAATTTTATTATATTGTTTAGTTATTTTCTTTCCATCCAATTGTTGCAGTAGGCTAGAGACAGTTTCATCTACCTTAACCAATAGATCACATGCTTCAACACTTTTAATTTGCAGCTTTTCAATATACTCATTCACTTTCATCAACTTGTCCTTCAGATCTTCTATTTCTTTTGAATGTCCAGCAGAGACCACTTTCGGAGGAAAAAAATTCTTATATTCAAATTTTGGGACCTTCCTCAAGCTATTAGGATCCTTCTGAGGAACCAAGCTCTTATACAAATTGTTGAACATCTGGAATACTAAGAATGGGGGGTGAATCAGTATTCCATAAATCCATTCACATAGCATTCACATAGAATCCATATAACCATTATCACAATTCTAAGTGAATCAACAAGAGAGAGCATAGAAACAAATCAATGCAACCATACACATGAACACCGGGATTTTTATGTGGAAAACCCAACAAGGGAAAAACCACGGTGAGGGTTAACTCACAATATATTATATCTGGATACAAAATATTATAGGGCTCACTTCCAGGACTCACTATGCTTAAAAGGTTTACTTCCTGAATACAAAAGATGGTTGACCACCAAGATACAAAGATAGTGGCTTGCTGCCAAGAGATTGAACTAACAAGATACACCTTCAATGTGTAGGGTTCAGTTTCGATGAAGCTCACAATATGAAGTATTGCCTCACATAGTAGTCACTCAACAAATCTACACAAATCCACAATTGATAAAGCATTTAGGCTCAAACATTTCTTCCACACACACACAATTTTCTTCTCGCTCACTCTCATGCATATCTCTCCACTTTAAAACACCTTATATATACAAGTATATCTTAATCATCAATTAGGTCAGCCTAATTATATGAAAACAAAATAATCAAAACATTCTTTGTTGGCACCATAAAACATTTTATCCATGTAATGCATTGTACCAAGTCGATTGACATCCATAAAACATAACTAGTCTCCATAATGTATTGCATACGCTAAGTTGGCCAAGACTAGAACACAATTCTCCAAACCAAAAAATAATCCTCAATGCAAACACCTTCTGAATCCAAGAATGTGTTAATTTCCCATCATACCACCAACATAGAGACCATCAACAAAACCACAACATAAGAATATTCACCTTAATAAAATGTGGAGTTTCCCACACAGTATGTCGAGCAAGGAACACAGTAGAATATAGAGTTGAACTCTGTCAGAGATAACTTTTTGCTCACATTCAAAAACATCTCGAGATCTAGGATACAGTTGTCTAAGTGAGTCATGATAACATGGTTAAGATATTAGAGTCATATGAGATTTTGTAGTGATTTTCGAACTCAAATACCAACACACTAATCCATCACAAAAGGGCATTACCGAAAAAGAGTAGCTTCTGGTAAACCAAGTAGACTTCTAATAGAGTTATCACCATGTTGACATCAATGAAAACATAGGAACAACCAACAAAAACCATCCATACTTCATTCTCCTGTCGCAAGGCTCCATAATCGCAATAGCTCCTACACAAGAACAACTTGAAAATTGTACTAAAAGAAACAGAAATGTTAGAGAACGTAGGCATAGACGTCATGCTCTTTCTTGAAGATTAAATGAAGAAAACAACAAAGAAAATCAACATCCAAACCTAATTGAAGCAATACATGATGCATCTCCCTCCTTTCCACAAAAAAAATATCTTATATCGCAACTGCAACAAGAGCTAAATCCTGCTTTGGACATTATCATTTGATGTCCTGTTGTGATTAACTTGGATGACGATGATGAGATTGCTAAAATTGATGAAGAAGTGCATAATGAGTTGAATACATTGTTTTCCTCTTCTATGAGCTTAAATTATAGTTCTCCTAAGAAGAGTGTTGAACTTGGTGATGACCCTAGTACTACACTCGTCGTTGTCCCTTTGGCTAGTCGTCCACCTTCCGTATACGATGAGCAAGATTGGGATACAGATGACTTGCTATAGGCTGACTTGCATGTGCCTTACTAGTCATTTCTTTATTTTCTTTTTCATGTTTCTTTTAAGTGATTGTGTATGCATAATGTGATCCCCTATACGGTTTTTTTTATGTATCTCTCTCTTTGTGCATTCGTCTATTTGTACCGGCATTCCTCTCTATGTCGTAAAAATTTTATCTTTTTCTTTGTCTTGTGTTTTCCTTTTTGGGGTGACACAAGGCATTGAGACATTCATGTCTCTTCCATGTTGACCCAAAATATTTTTCTTTATCTATTTGTTATCTTGTGTTTTCCTTCTGGGGATAACGCAAGGTGTCAAGACATTCACGTCTCTTCCATGTTTACCCAAAATATTTTTCTTTATCTTTCCTTTGTCTTGTTTCCTTCTGGGAATGACACAAGGTTTCAAGACATTTAGGTCTCTTCCATGTTGACTCGAAGGTTTTTCTTTTCTTTTGCTCTCTTTGTGTCATTCTTCCTGTTCCATGAGTATTTGAGGAATGATGACAATTCCAAGCTCTATAAAAACATTGTAGCAAAGACATACTGACCTCAAATCCATGGATCCCTTATGTTATTTTGGGATTTCATTTTGGGGAAAACCCCTTATTCATGGCGTAGCTTCATTTGGAAACATATGACTTGGCATAGGGATTTCCAAATAATCTCTCATGTCCTCTTTATTGTTAGCATTTATAATTTGCTACTTTAAAGTAATTGCTCACAGCATAGTGTTTAGCAATTTCTTTAAAGTGGGGGCATACATTGGCATTATTCTTTTACAACTCATATTTCATTGTGTAGTCTTCTTAATTTATGTCATGCGTCTTTTTCTTTGTGGTGAAATTGGGTGTGATGTCCTTCAAGAGTGTGATGTTTCTTAGCATATTATATTCCTCTTAGTGGCTTGATGTGACACACTGCATCCCCTAAGTTGTGAATATTATATTCTTTGATTGGTCCTCTCTTGGAGACATTAGGCACGATGTTCCCTAAGTTAATACCTTACATGAACTAAGAAAAACTCCTTTGAACATACCATTACACTATTTTTCATTTACAATATCAGTTATATGGCCACCTTGCATAACACATTTTGCTTGCATGTGGAGCCATCTTATTTGTTCATGGGTGTCAAGCATACGAAGCTTTGCTCACCTCATGGATCCTATTGTTTGTGTTGTGCGATACCTTATCAAATTTATCAAGAGGTATAGCTTCGGTATGGTTGTATGTATGGGAGACAATTTTAGGCGTGACTTTCCCATAGCCACTTGCTTTTCTGTGTGAGCATATACCGACTGCATGTGTATGTGTCTCGATGGGGGCTCACCTAGTGGATGGCCTAGGGTTCCACTAGCCCTTGTGAGCATGTGTTTTTTTTGCATGGTGGACATCATGTTTCACTCGTAAACATTCTTGGACAAACAACTTAGATATTATCCATAGTGTGTGGGACAAATGCTCAAAGCTTGATCCACCCCTTTTGTTTTTTTTTTGTTTTTTCTTAATGTCTTTGGAAATGTATGCGTGTTCCTTTTTGTTGCTCCTTACATCATTTTAATGTGTGCTATTTTGTGCCTATGTTATTTTTCTATAGGATCTTGATCCAAGGGGATTGATCATCCCTCTTGATCGTTGTCATCTTATCTCACTGGCATTGGTACATTTGGACCCCTCTTGATGCGAGTTTGTCTACTTTAGTGTGAATTTGAAGCAAGATCATCCTCTCACTAAAGTGGGGGATAAATGTAGTGTAGGAAAATGTATCCCTTTATAGTTTTACACTTGTTTGGGACCTCCCTGCTAAAATTAACCTTTTGTATGTGTTATTTGGTCCAATTTTGCATCCACAAGCCTTATTTAATGCATATTTTTTAGGATAATCCCAACACATATCAAATAACCAATCATAATTTAATGATTTTGGATTGTATGGCCCAGATTTAGTGATATGGGAATCATACGCCACATTGGGCGTATGGATCCCACCTAAGTTTTGGGGCCTAGTCTTGAACTTAGCAAAAAACTAAACATTTTTTGAAATTTGTGTCTCGAGCTTAGCCTATTTGATACCATATGTAACAACAAGTACCCAACAAGCAACAAGCTCCATCAAACTGATTAACATACACATGAATAGCATTGCACAATTTCATCATCATAATGAGTAAGGAATTACTCCAGCAGTTGCACTCAAAGGAATGACAATTTATTTGCATAAGGAGGCAGCATATTCTAATAAATGTGCATATGAACATTCTATCATAGCAATTTAAACATTCATGGTGTTAGGGCATACTAAGCTTTACAATTGAAATATGAATCATACACTTCATAAC
Organism: Sequoia sempervirens; assembly: GCA_007258455.2. Taxonomy (NCBI): domain Eukaryota; kingdom Viridiplantae; phylum Streptophyta; class Pinopsida; order Cupressales; family Cupressaceae; genus Sequoia; species Sequoia sempervirens. Next base: position 12,682 of record VDFB02082595.1, read on the forward strand.
CAGTAACATATTGGAATTAGAATCTAAATTGAAATAAATAAATTAAACCAAACCTCTCCCACCCTTTCGCCTTAATCTAAAACAAAAGAAGGTAGAGAGAGAGAGAGCATCACTGGGATGATTTTCACCCTACCACGAAGCCATAGGCTTCCCCGTGCTACCCCATGAAGGGAGCCCAACCCATCACAAAGAGTCTAGCAATCTGAGGCCAACATGTGTGAAATCTAGAATAACTAATATATGCATTCTATTAAAGCCCCAAGCAAAAACATCTATGCATATATCCTTCGCCCATGAAGTGACTCAATTTAATTTAAATAACTTTCTCATATTTGAATTAAAATCTACTACTATGTGAGCTTCAGTTGTGGGTATCTAGGACTAGCAACCCTAAAATAGTTTTGAGTGTTTTCCTTACCCCAAGCATGTTTCCATGTTTGTTACGCATGGCCAATTATTTGGCATGAACTCACTAATTTCTATGAGTACTCATGCAAGTTGTTTTTACAAACCGACAAGTTATATGGCGATTACTCACCCTGTAGAAACCTTTGCAAGTACTCAGTGATTTTCCATGTATTCTATGAGTTTGTAATCTATGCATTCAAGCAGCAAACACCCTTCGTTTTATCACCTTACTAGAGATTGCGTAGAAAAACATGTAATAGAAGGGGAGCATTTAAAGGTATTCTACAACCAGCATGGTTTCCAACCTCCAAAGGTGGCAAAGATGGTGATTCAATCACTTATATCAGCAACTGTTTGAGTGATAAATGATGGCACATAATGCACTTTCTTCATCTCCCTAAATCTAAGCATATATTAATGGTTGAGTGGTCAGAACAGTAGTGCTTTAGGACTATTTTCAACCATTTGAAGAGGAATATCAGCATGTTGTTCGAAGGCTTAGGGTTTCAAGTTGTATGACAGCTTTGGCAAGTGACAACCTTCAGTAGTTTTTCAACCTCATTCACTATAGCTTTTATTGACAATTTCTTGTGTTTTAATGCCAATTTCACCAATTCTTGTGGCTAGGGTTTTGTCATACTTTCACCCGAGAGATTCAACCATGGTTTATCAGCCTTGTCAAATTCTAAAGCAATTTTCTCATTTTGTAGATAGTTCAATAAATAGGGTACTCAAGACTTAAGCTCTATATCACCAACCCAGTCTTTCAATTGGTGGTTTCTATTTTATTTTCTTTGCTTTTCAGCTTTGAGTCTTATTGTAATGGATTGCATGAAGGCACAATATACTACTACAATAGTCACAAGAAGGCTCATCACAGTTTGTTTCCAGCTTCTCATGACTATTACATAGGCTTTCCAGCTCTTTCATGGTTTTTGTATGAGCTTTACCAGCTTCCTCATGGTTGTTGTAGAGTGTACAACACCCCCTTATAGCCATTAATTAGTATCTCTATAATAGATTTTGCATTTCCAATGAATTTTTGAACCATTCATGCACAAGTATGCTTATGTTGCTAGTACAATTCACAGTTAGCAATAGTTTTATACCCTGCCTGAGACTTTTGTTTGGTATAATTAACAGTTTAATACACATTTCTTGCAATACGAACCAAGTCCACTCAACAATGCTAGATACTATTAATAGTTTTATTCGCATTTCTTTGCAATATGTTTCTAATCCAGTCAACAAGAAAATCAACTACAAATTGACTACTTAACTGTAGACACATCTTGATGGACAAGTATATATTCAACAACATAGTAAGGTATAGAATGTAATTGATAGCAACAATTTGGATAGCTTGGAAATATAGTTGATATCATCTACCCCTCCATTTACAACCAGGCCGCTTTCCAACAGCTTTTTTCATTAGGAAAGATGTTTGCTCAGTCATTGCTTAAGGTGAAACCAAACTTACATACATGTAAACTGAGTAAATATGCAGTGTTAATTCACACATCCATTCTTCTCCTCCCTTACCTGTTGTCCTTTCTCTCCAAAAATAGAATGCACTAAGGGACCTCTTCTACTTGTTTTATTACCTCCCAAGCTTCCCTCCTTGCTATGTTGGGATAAGGCATTTTTTCCTATGTGCAAGGTGTTTAATTTGTTTTTCAAAACTTTATCACTATTGACAGCTGGCTACAAACTCATGTGTTATCATCCTTTGTTTTTACTTTATTCTTTGGGAGGATGTGGGGCTAGCGTACCTTATCAAGGTACATTTTTTTTGTTTTTTTTAAAGGCTTGGGTCCCACCACTAGATTTTATCATACCTTTTAATTAGATTTTTTTAACATAATTTCTTCTCAACTTGTGGGTCCCACCTCAAAGCATAATACTTTTGTTTGGTTTTTGTTTTTCTCTATTTTGTGTTATATACTTTTCATTGAAAGGATTATTTAAAATATTATTTATTTTATATAAAAGAAAATATGTATTTGATTTTACCAATAATTTATTATTATTATAATTTTTAAAATTATAAATTACTTATTATAAAATGAATATAAATATGAAATAGTCATTTTAATTTTAAATTGAGTTTTGGGTCTCAAAGCAATACACTTCAATTACCCTTCCCAATGCAAAATGTGACTTGGAAATTGCACTATGTGCTTGTGTGTGCTACACTCACACAAATTGCCCCCGGATGGTTAGAATCCCCTTCTCAATGATACTCTCTCTCTCTCTGACGAGAGTGCATAACTACCCTGTAACACTCCAAAAAAAAACATTAGCCCATTACAATAATAAAATTCAATCATATGATTATGTATGAGATTATAGAAACTCATTCAAAACACCATAATTAACCTCATTTGATGTATCATTAAAACAATTAGTTTTTAACAATTAACGGAAACAACTATTATGACAGTTAAGTTTCACATTTAGTTGAACATCCATATCATCATGGCAATACAAAATTTAGGTTCGGGTTTCATATTCAGCTAAATATCTATACAAAATTTAGGGTCGGGTCACAATTAGGGTTGTGACATCTTTCCCCCTAAGGATGGTCATGTCTCGATGACTATATGATACAAAGGTGATCATCGCAATGTCAAGTACTCAAAATCAACTCTATTCTACATCATTAAAGGAGGAAAAGTAAAATAAAATTCATGATTCTTAACTTTGCTTGTCATACCTTTGTAACTTGATTAAGTTGCCTTGAATTTCTTGGAAAATGCACCTAACATAGTCTTTGGGTCTAATCAGCGATTGAAATTTTGCACTGGTGTTAGCTTACTGCAAGGATTAAATATCTCATGAAAATCTCAAGGAGTGGATCATTTTAACATTCAACATTTTTATATGTAGATAACTTACATTAAAATTTCAATTTTCTCACTTTGAAATCATACAATCAAAAGTATCGTTAAGATAGATCATAATGTGGTCATAGAAAATACATGTACTCCCAGTCTAAGTTACTTATAATAACCTTAGATAATATTACTCAATTACAACAAAAGAGTAAGCCACACATTAATATAATATACTCTTCCATATTATGTAAATGAAACTTTCAAATTTTGCAAGCATCTTTTCTTATCTCTTTTAACATGATGAGTTGTTATGTAACTAGTATATCATCTCAACCCATGTCCCCATTTTACAATTTCTTAGGATATTAAACATTTATCCTTCATAAGATGAGAACCTCACTATCTCATTCATTATTGACTCTCCAAGTCACATGTGAGAATTCATACATGAAAGATGAATACATTATAGTATTGCATATGAGAGGGTATGTTTAATACGAGCTTACACTTTTGTGCAAAACTGCATGAAATTTGAATGAGATAGTTAGGTTTAATTTTTTTATTTCAATTTAGATTCTAATTCCAATATGTTACTGGCTATGAAGTATATGATTCATATTTCAGTTATAAATCTTAGTATGCCCTAACACCATGAATGTTTAAATTGCTATGATAGAATGTTCATATGCAAATTTATTGGAATATGTTGCCTCCTTATGCAAATAAATTTTCATTCCTTTGAGTGCAACTGCTAGAGTAATTCATTACTCATTATGATGATGAAATAGTGCAATTTATCCATGTGTATTTCAATCAGTTTGATGGAGCTTGTTGCTTGTTGGGTACTTGTTGTTAACTCATATGCCCCAACTGGCGTATGATTCCCACTTAGCTTGGACCTAATTTTGAATTCAATTCTTGGTAGGATTTTATTCTCCTAGATTTGATGTCAGCTTGTTGTGTTGTAATTTTAGGAAATTTGGCATAAAGAAGTATAAATACAAGGTTATTTCACATATTTTCTCCTAGCAAGTTTACAAGTCATCTAGAAATTCAAGTATTCAAGCATTATAGCAAATTTGAGATCACAAGAGTTTACAAGAGCATTCAAGAGTTGATTATTGAGCATTTTGGAGCTATATTCAAGATTCAAGCATCATGTCAAAGTCATCATGCATCATGCATTTTTTTGAGCTAACATTTGTGATGTAGATTCTTATGATTCAAGCAAGCATTCAAGTCAAGATCCATAAAATACAATCAAGAGTCAAGATGTACATTCATGCTAGCCATTACCTACAAGATTGCAGCCTTTATTTCAAGGATTTGGTGAGTTGCAACATAGCATATTTGTTCATTCATCATTCCTTCATTCTATTTGATTTCATTTCAAGGTTTGATTACCAAAATGTGGTTTGACTAAGGAAAACCCCTATCCACTAACAAAACAACATTTTTCCCTCTCTTTGATGTGTGATGATTCAACCCGCAGCTCCCATGAAACACTTGCAAGCAATTACCTATCACAATAGAGAAGATCTGAAAGCAAGATTGTGCTCAATAACCTAAGAATTATTATTGATGCAAATAACCTAAATAATATTACAAATGAACGTGCATGCTTATATAAGCAAAGCACAAGCAAAACCTACATGTGGATTGACAAGATAAAGACAAGTGTTCTAATCTCATGCAATGAGACAACTTGTCCTAACTTTAGTCCAAACTAATAAAAAAATCAAACTAAAGATTAAAAAGAAACTCCTAAGTTTATCTTAAGTGAACTAAAGTAAAAAAGCCTCTAATAATTAATTGATGATTAATTAATCATCAGATGATGACTTATTTACTCCAACACGCCCCCTTAAGATCAATTTAGGGAGAAACAAAACATGATAAAGGAAGCTAAATAAATGTGGAATGGGTCTAGACTACAAGGCCTAATGAGGTACCCATGTACATATGCAATGAATGAGGTAGAGGAGAAAACCCAGTGGGACAAAACCCCCCTACAATGAGATAACTTGTTACAAAGAAGCACTGGAAGAACACTGTGGAGTAACACTGGAATCTTGATTCTAACAATCAAGGAAATATAATTTTGTTTCCTATTGAAACCATATGAGAGTCACTGATTGACTCATGGTGGAATCATGATAAAGCAATAGCAGACCTGATGCCATGAAACACTGGAAAACTCACAAATTGGAATAACCCTGGAATCTATGAAGCAATAGTAGATGTCTAAACGATGTATAACTGAAATGAAGTGCAAAGATCCAAGTTGCACCCTCCCAACTGTCAAAATGTCAAAGTAATCTCCAAAACACCCATTGGGAAAAATTTGAAATAATGATCAACTTGAGATAGATATAGGAAAAAGTGCATGAATGGAAATGTAGAGCTCCTCAATACCTTTCCAACGCCACAAGAATCATGAAAATCGGAGATCATGGCAAAAAGTTCTGAGCTCAGGAGCCATAAATGGAGATATCACTTCAAACAAAAATAAATACAACAAAACTACAAAATTCTAAAAAATAAACAACACCACTAGATAGTGCTCAGAACCATCTTTTCGATGATATCTTGTTTGCTCGATTTCAACTCCGTATGCAAAAGTTATGCCAAAAAGGAAAAAAGTTCTCCTTTAGGGAAAACTAGGGTTAGGAGGGGGCTTAGAGGGTCATACAGCTGCTAACATCATGCTGACATCAGTGGTTCACAAGGTTAAATTTGATGGCCATCTGGTCGTCATGGCAAAAAAAACTCCCATTTTAGAAAAAAAAAAAATTAGTTGTTGGAAAAGTGCTCCTTATGTCAGAATATTCTTGGCTAAGGATGAAATATTCATGAGAATATTCTTTGAGCATGTATCATCGATTTGATTGAAGACTCCACTAGAATCTATTGTGTATCACCAGATTTTTGTTGTAGTGGTCGTGTTTGAATTTCAAAAGGTCATTTCCCTTATCCTTTATCGTCGTCAACTATTGGTGGGCCAGTAATTTTTCACTGTTGGGATTAAATTAGAGCCACCAATTTTAAAGGCCATCAAGGTTTTTGCTAGTCAGTGGTATGATTTGACCATTGGTACGACTGCAGCCTGGCAGGGGTGGCGTACCCTGCAATCCTGTAGGGGTATGACCCCCCTTAAAAAAATTGTATTTTTTTATTTGCCTATTTTTCCAAAAAGCTTTGATTTGCACTGCTTTTTGATAAAAAAAAATCTAGAAAAAAAATAAAATAAAAGTAGAATAATTAAAAAAACCCTATCAAACCTTGGGCACAGTTAACAATGGAAGCAGGGCGGTATAGGTCCGTACATTCGTATGGATTTCTGTGCAAGATGCTCTACTGCTATTTTTTTTCAACTGCTCCAAAATTGATAAAATAATAGGCGCTCTTCAAGTTTTTAGTCATTCTAGACATGATGATGAGGCTCGTTTTTCTCTAGGATGCACCATAAAATTTCTCAAGGCCAAATCTCTTCAAAAATCGAATAGGGGGCTACATATTTAAGCTTTGATACCATGTTAGAATTGATGATTCAACCCACAGCTCCCATGAAACACCTGCAAGCAATTACCTATCACAATAGAGAAGATCTGAAAGCAAGATTGTGCTTAATAACCTAAGAATTATTATTGATGCAAATAATCTAGATAATATTACAAATAAATGTGCATGCTTATATAAGCAAAGCACAAGCAAACCCTACATGTGGATTTGACAAGATAGAGAAAAGTGTTCTAATCTCATGCAATGAGATAACTTGTCCTAACTTTAGTCCAAACTAATAAAAGAATCAAACTGAAGATTAAAAAATCAACTCCTAAGTTTAGCTTAAGTGAACTAAAGTAAAAAATCCTCTAATAATTAATTGATGATTAATTAATTATCAGATAATGACTTATTTACTCCAACAATTTGAAAATTTAGGTTGAAGATCCATTGAAGAGCAATATTGGAGAAAATTTGTCAGTTACAAAGTTGTCAAAGTTGTCATCTCTCTTGTAAGATCACAGAAAGTTACCTACAAGTTAGAATTTAGTGTTTCAAACTCAGAGATTGGAAAGGAAGAAAGCTATAGGAGATCACTATAGGATATCAAAGTTTCAAATCAACCCTGATAGTAGGACTAAATCACCACTTGTGGCGTATGAGTCCCAGTATACCATATTTCAAGCATTTTTTATAGATCTTGGTAGGACTAAATCGCCCCTACTGGCGTATGAGTCCCAGTGTGCTTCAAAAGTCAAATTTTTGGTATTACAAACCTTGTTTCAAGCCTCTTCAATTCTCTAGATGCACCTCTGTCCTTTCTCAATTCATTATTCTAACTTTTAGTTTCATATCTTGAGTTGCATAGTTAAGTTTGCATATCATTTGCATCTTCTTCTTTCCAAGCCCTTGATTGGTGGTGAACCCCCTTTTGTCTTTAATCACACCCCTAGGACGCCTTATTGTATATCTCTTTCCCTAATTCCATCCCTATATTGAGATCTCTAAGGTTCCCTTGAATGACACTTGAAGGAAATAGGTGGAAAGGTCCTAAACCCTAGCCTTTTGTGTTCCATCTCCCAAAAGGTGGAAACCCCTATTTCTCTTGTTTTCACTGAATATTTATTTATTTTACATAATTAAATAATCCATGTTATGCAAGGTTTACAACACCTATTCCTAACAATCTCCCACTTTTTCTATATATTGTATAAGGGTCAATCAATGATACACATCATCATAGTCATACATGAAACCACATGAATCTCCAACATGTTCTCATGCTCCATCAATATACCTACAATTAAAACAAGGTGACCACCATCTCAAGAAAGAACTCCTCTCATCCTCCAACATGCCACCCATGGAAAAAAAGAAACAATCCAAAGTGAAGATGCACTAATCCGAAAAACACAAGCATCAAATCCAAGTAATAATAATGGCTCCAAGTTGTTGTCAAAGGTAAGAACCATCCATACCTCCTAGGCGTCAAAAATATTATTAAACTCATGCCAACAATATATCCAACCCATAAACCTTAAATCACAAGCTCCAAGTATATAAAACTTTTCAATAAAGAACAAACATGTCTAGGAACTCCCACTACATGGGTAATGTCAAACCTAAAAATAGATGAAGGCATATCAAGTCTACCAATCAATACGCATACCAATGTGTGGTAAATAATCAAAACCATGTAGTATCAAGAACAATCACAATGATCCACACATGCAACACAATGTTGCATGTACTCTCACAATATGTCACCATAACTCTCCAAAATCATATAAACATGAACCTCTAGAAGTAGTCATAGATCAAAAAGAGAAAACATATAAATCATAGCATGCCCTTCTACCAACAACTCAAAGTGATAAGTTGTGACAAGTATGATCTCCTTACTAACCCCAAATGAAAAGCCTCAACAAGACCCAATCATTCAATCTGATAGATAAAATAAAACATATATATCATGTACAACAAACATGGATGTAAGCCTCTCTTAACCAAGGAAGATCAAACTCAAAATATCCATTCCCAAAAATAGGAATATTCCCAATGAGCATCTCATATGATCCTCATAAATTATAAAATAATATGCACAAATCATATGCACAAGGAGATAAATATTATAAACACCCCTCAAATGAATTCTCAAAACTAACTATCCATATCTCAAGATCCATATCCATGAGAAGACAAAGCATAAAATAAATACATCTAAAAATAGGATGGGAAATACCTATTAGAAGATGTAAGAGAGGGGGACCAACCATGTTCAAGGTCCTAGGTCACGGAGAGCCAAGAGCGGAAGGCTGCCCTAACTTACCTCATCTTAAAGGGGTGTTAGGAAATGTGGGACGAGGATGATGAGGACTATAAGGCCCTTCAATCACTCTATAGAATTGAAACTCGAAATGGGGATAGGCGAGTCGATTTTCAGGTTCAACACTATGCCTCTGGAATCTCGTTGCTCGAGGATGAAACAGTGGTTCTGGGATGACAATGCAAAGTGCTGGCATCTATCAAGTGCGCTAGCATCCGTACGACCAAAGGACTAAAGAGAAAAGGTTAAACATAGGAAAACAGACTAACAACCTAGCTAGAGGTTTTTAGAAGAACAAAATAATATTATGAAATACGAAATGTATAGACGAATGTGATAAAGTAAGTAGATTAATGCTAGGGTGACAAGAATGATCTCATAGAAAATCCTATTCACCAGCTAGCTCCAAGAATACTTTCACCTACACACAATAGAGAGGAAAATTGTTGGGTGGTTGTATAGGGGCCTGCCTTAGTCAAACCCCTGTTTTGGTGTTTCCACCTCCATGAACAACCAAGATAGCGATAATGGAGAAATATATGATAAAGAAAGAAATGAAGTAAAGAACACAAAAGTACTACAAAAATAGTAGGGTGCTACCCACCAAATCATATAGGAGAGGAGTAGAAAGCTTACCACCTCCACCAAGAGCTCACTAGCTAATGGAGGAGAAAATGAGAGGACTCAAGCCCCTCCTCCAATGGTGTTAGTTCTACACTTGCTCTACAGAGTTGATGGAGTCTTGTTGTTGTTGTTATGTAGTGCAAAGTGTTACTTGAAGTTTGAAAGTGAATGCTAGAATGCTCAGAAAGTGTTCTAAAGGATGCAAAGAGATGAACTAAATACTTAGAAGATGCAAAGAGATCAAGTTGAGTGCTTAGAATATGTGAAGAAGATGAAAATCATGTAGGAGTGAATTTGAAGGAGAGAATGAAGAAAAGGCCATATTTGGGTCGGTCAGTCAAAGGGGGCGTTAAAAATGGACCTCCAATGGGAAGTGTAATGCCTCTACAGGCTCTAAACATAGGAATTTGCAGGGACGTAAGTGTTCCACGTGGACGTTTGCGCACAGCGCAAGCATCCCCGAAAGTTATTCCTCTACCAACACACAAAAGAATCGCCAAGTGGAATGAAGGCAGCGGACTTATGTGGAATTTATCCTTCGAATTTGGTTTTCTAAAGTGAAGAAGGTCAAAAGGGGAATTTGCATAAGGGGTGCAAATTCGCTCCTATACAGAAGATAAACCACTAAGTAGACCAAGAGTGGGGAATGAGAATGCTCCTCTAGGATACCCAAAGTTGTCTTGACTCATCCCAAGAATAATCTCCTCTATAGGTCCATCATGAGCTCATGTCCATATCCAAGTGAAGGCTCCTCGGACTTCCTCTTGAAACGTCTAAAGGTTAACCATCTCAAAAAAAATCTCTAATCCCAAGAGAAATCTAGCCTCACATGAGTCTCCAAGTATCCATGAGCACCTGAAACTAATCAATCCATGCTAAGCTCCAAATACACAACACTATCATGGATCTCCCAATCAAATGACCAATGTACTCAATACTAAGAGAACTAGAAATACCACTATCAAAGATCTAACTACAGAATCAAGAATACAATCATGACATCATGATCTAACATCTCCTTGTTGGAGATCTTATGCACCAATGCACACATCCTGATCTCAAGAGAACATGTATCAAACCAAAAATACAACTATTATCCATCGTAAACCAAGACACAATACTAAATATACTCTAAACCAAGGATCAACATCTTCAATCACATGAAGATAATCATCTCCTACCAATAGAACTCAAGATCTTAAAAACTCATAGTGCATAAGAATCATAGTCCAAGAATTTTTCTATGACACCCAACCACTATAGAAGATCATCCATTGCTAGGCGAAAAATACACATCACTACCAAAGCTTCCACTAAACCGTGATACAAGATATCCATGATATCATGAAAAATATCTCGTAATTTGAAGATTAACATGGTCTGCACACATAACTGAATACCAATAGTACTAAAGTAGAACTAAGATCTCCAAGCCAAGGAAATAAATCATCGTTTTCAATTAATCTCACACTAAACCATGTATGCAAGTTATCCATGAAATCATGAAAAAAAAGCTACAAGTCCTAATAATCGGTCATCCAGGCACTCTAATCATCTTTCCTCTCATCCTAATCAAAGAATATAATCCTATAGACCTTAGGGCTCAAACACCAAATCAACCATGGATCTAATTTTTCAAACAAGTCCAAAAATGAGTGACCATAGTCAAGGAACCAACCAAGCATCCAAAAGATAAGAACAACCTCCTCAAACTAAAACACACTAGCACCAATCAACCACATACATGATCATGTCGTGTCAATGCTCAAATGCACCTGCATATCCATGACACATAATCATCACCATCATTGTACTTGTACTCAACTCTCACCAAAACAAGATTCCAATTCTCCACACATGTCAATCTATGTCTTCAAACAAGAAGATAACCTATGTACTTATCACCATGAAAATCCAAAATTTGAAAACACTTATAAACCTGTATCAAGAAGTACCAAATTTGCAAATATGTTCTACCATCATATATGTCTCATTAAAACATGTACTCCCTCAAGGTCTTGCCTCTTGACTTGTTTGAATTCTCACAAAATCACACCTCAAATCTTAGGCATCTACAAGTGATCAATCAAGTATAATACTATCTCTACACCACAATCTAAAAATATACATAATCCATTGTGTAGTACACTATAAATTCTCTCCAACACCTATTTGAAAACAAAAATCTAATTTTGTATGCAAAATTTATGACCAAAACGGTGTTCCAAAGAAACATCTAACTTCATGGCCCCAAAAATTGATGAAAACAGAAAAATCATTGAGCAAAACCTATACCACTACGTTTCTTAAAAAAAGCTTTTTGTTGACTATTGGAGGTTGAAAATCTAACACTATAGATGAAATTTATGTCCATTTAAAAAAGAAGTTCCACAATTTGGCTTATACAAGTGGTTGGTGGGTGGCCCTTGGGCAATCCACCATTGGTGGTGGTGTACCGAAGACATTTGGGAAGCATTGAGGTAGAGGGTCTTGTGGAGCGTAGAGATGAAGGGCAGATTTAAAAATATTTTAAATTTTGTTTTAACTTTTAATATATTTCCCCATCGTTGGGGTTGGGGTTATAGCCTCACTCGATTGGGGGTTGGGATCAGGGGCCTTAGAGCTTGTCATCCCAATGTTAGAGCTTGTCATCCCAATGTTCACCACTCGATCCAATAGGAACTAGCAAGGGATGTCACCCATGTACCAAACTCTCTAGTGTTGCTTTTCAGCGACAATACCTTGTTGACATAGGTGTCTGCATAGGGTATAAGGGTCTACAAATTCCCCACCTTATTTAATTTTTTATTTTTTTTATTTTTTATTTATTTTTTTCTATGCATGGTTTTTAATTAAATTTTATTTACCCTTTGCAAATGTCGATAGTTGTACAACTTAAGGTAGGGGCCAAAAAAAATGCATTTTTTCACAATGGCCAAAATAGGGCAAGTTTTATATCAATCTTCATTTATTGACCATATTAGATATAATGGTGAGGTTTATTTTGTCTCAAGGGGTCATCTGTGAAACTTCCCCTACAAAATCCTCATATGAAGAACATCCAGGAAACCCTTTTGACCAAAAAAATTCAAACCCCGGATTTGCAATTGATAAACCTAACAAATCTGCAAACCCTAAAACCCTAGATCTAAAAAATAACAACTTGAAAATGTGTCTCATACCTTGAAATGCCTTAGATATTTCATTCCTTTTCATGGATTCAACTTTGTACCAAATCTACTTAAAAAAGGGTTATACCAAACATGGGAGCTCACACCTCCCACAACCATGAATAAAGCTTTGCTACCACTTGTTAGAAAATTAATGCATAGTACCTAGAATGTTTAATTCATTTCCTACATAGCCCCATGAGAGAAAAGCATGTATGCAAGCTTACAAAATAGCCATAATACAAAAAAAAATAGACAAGCCACAAAATAACACAAGATATACCCTGGGAAAACCTTCAAGAGGGAAAAACCTTGCCTTCAAAAGAATCCACACTCTATGTATTATTCAATAATAAACAATTAAATTGCACTTACAGAGTTTCCATTAATACTTATGAAACATCAAGCTCATCCAATGCACTCTTCATGTTTCCAAGCATGCAACCACACATCTCATGCCATGCTTCACAAATACACTCATAAGAGAAACTCAATACAATGATAACCCACTCACCCAACCAACGTTAACCACTAAACATATGCTTTCTTTTATAGATTCAAGCTCACACAAATACAACCAAGTAGTAAGATAAAACCATGTGCCTCAAAAATATAAGTACACAAAACCATTGACCCCTCATTTACTTTTTGATACTAAGTTTTCACATTATCAAATATTTTCCCAATTAATTATTCTATGTCTCCCACACATAAAACAACTAATCCAATATTGTAACATACAATTTTACAAATGGATCTAAATAAATATTTAATGTGGCTAAACACATCTCTTTTGTACCACAACTAAATATTTATTTATTTTAGATAATAAAATAGTCCATGTTATGTAAAGTGTACAACACCTATTCCTAACACTCTTGTGGTATTTTAATTGATTGAAGTGGCGATAAATTTGAACTATTAATTATGATTAATGCTTAGAGGATTAAGAAATGTAATCAAGTGTTAATAATAGATGTAATTGTCATATTTTGATTTGTTCCTAGTGAGTTAGCAATTTACTTCATAAGAAAATTTGAACCACATATTCTCTTAAAGGTGATGTGGTGTGGCACAACCCAATCAATTGCAGTATATCAGTGGATTAAAGAGATGTACACTTGCATGACCAATAGATCAACTATAACCATTAATGCCAACCATAAAGGCATGTCAACCACTAATTATGATCAACATTTAATGAGTTAAAGAGGTACAATCAAAGGAATATTTGGAAGGCACAAAGTATGATGTAATTGGTTGAAGGGT
>VDFB02082595.1:26919-96843 GCA_007258455.2 Sequoia sempervirens
TATTTTTTGATTAGGCCACCACAATTGAAGAAAGATCATAGGAGGAGGCTCATGTTAAGCGATTTCCATGCCCAGGGTCCTTAAATTTGTGACCTTTGATCAATTTGAGTGAAGTTGTGGCCAGTGTTCGAGTTTTCTGTTAGGTTCAGGATTTTCCTATCTGGCTGGATTTTCCCAGATTCCTTCATTTGCTCGGTTCCCTTCATTTTTCCAAAGTGTGGAGTTCTGTGTCGTCCACAGAATTCTTGTCCAGCCGGATTTTTCTGAATTCTCTGCTATGCTTTGTAGATTTTAAGAAATTGGATAAAATTGATGAATCTAATGATGAATGCTTAAACATATCTTGCTTTAGCTTGATGAATTTCAATGTTGTATGCTGCTTGTGTTCATTTTTGATGATCTATTGTTGATATTGGTGCCTCATCGGGAGAATCCTCCTGGTTCAGAATTTTTTGAAATTCCTCCCAGGTTGGTTTTCCCCGGTTAGCTCAAAATCCTAAATTTCTCAGTGTTGATGCTTAATGACTAGTCTAATGATTTTATCATGATTTTGAGTTGACACTTTGATGAAATGTTGTCAATAATTGGATTCTCACATTGGTGTTTAATGGATGCAAGCTGAGTCTGGCAAGGCAGCAGTTGGAAAGGCTAAGAAGAACACGGAGGGATCCTCCATCACTGAAGCATAAGAGAGATGAAGCTGGACGTAAAGAGTAGGATTCTTGAGAGTTGGATGACATCAATCTGGTTCGAGGTTTCAGATCCAAATGTGAGCACCCTGCTATGAAGGACTAAGGCTATCATGGGATACAATGGCTAGACACTAGCTAGATGACGCAGCGGCCTACAGTGTGATCATTAATGAATATCAATCCAACAAGAGACTGGGACAATGTGATGAGACAAATGGAGAATTATATTAATGCTATTGAATGGTGAACTAGGGTTTCACCTATGCCACTTAGGGATTGCTTGCAAAGGACGTTCTTGGTGGCGAAGGCCAAAATGGAGCAAGGTATGGGCGACGTGGGGGAAGCAATTAATGAAAAGCCACATCAAAATTCGTGCTTCCTCATCGTTTCGCTTTGCCTCTTCTTCACGCGTTTTGGTCCAAGTTATGTGGTAGATCTTGGAATGATCTGGTAGGTTCCCTTGCATTTAATGCATGTTTGAATTTGTTTCAAACTTTTCTATGGCTGACGTGTTCTATAATTGACTTACTTTTGTAAACCCTAAACTGCACCGACACATCTGATGCGTTTTATAAATATGGAATTTTGCCTCTTTTGTAAGGGTTAGAGGGTTAGATTGAATGTTAGAATGAATTTAGCAGTAGAGCAAAAGTAGAGTAGGAGTTAGAAGTTATTTCTTTCTGAGGAGTTTCTGTAATACAAAAGACTCAAATTGTTGCTATCTTTGGGGATTCAATACAATTGAAGACATTGTGTTCTTGGTGAATTTGTTGTGTTGATCTATCTTGCACGATTCTTGCTATTTATCTTTTGTTAAGAAGTTTAGTAGGAGAAAGAGGTGATGGATCTTCTAGATTTTCTTAGCATAGGTGGAGATAATTTGAAGACACGGTTTTCTGTACACTGGTGATATTGCCAAATTTGTAAATGCTGCTTATTTGTTTCATAAACAATAGGAGCAGCCAGATTTAAACCTTCTTTATATTATACTCTAGAATGGTATTAATTTTGGGTTAATCATTTGATTTGAAAAAGCTTTCAAGGAATGAAATTTTATCTTATGTTTTGTTTGAATGATGATTTTCAATCTACTATTAAAGTTTGCACTGTGAATGAATGGAACTTTGTATCAATTATAGGTTAATTTTATTCTGTAGTTCTAGTTTAGGAATTCCTTGGAAGGTAACAAGTCTGATTAGTCGAATGAATGAACATTATTTTAGTTTGAAAACCTTGAACTATCTTTTTCTATTTCTTTAAAACCCCTGGTTAAAGTAGGTTTAGATAGATGTTTGATCTTGCAACAATCCATAAGCTCAAAGGCAGCAGGCCCCTTGAACATTACAACCATATTGACCACTTCATGAAACAACAACGTTGTGAACCAACATCAAAGACCTTGGGAGGTGATTAGTTTGATTATTGATTGTCTCTTTCAGGAGAGGTGAGATACTTTACTTTTATTTTACTTTCATGTTGTGGGTCAAGTTGGCACATCAACACAAGCTAAGCGGGAATCATATGCTAGTTGGGGCATATGAGTTAACAACAAGTACCCAACAAGCAACAAGCTCCATCAAACTGATTGACATACACATGAATGGCATTGCACTATTTCATCATCATAATGATTAATGTATTACTCTAGCAGTTGAACTCAAAAGAATGAAAATTTATTTGCATAAGGAGGAAACATATTCCAATAAATTTGCATATGAACATTCTATCATAGTAATTTAAACATTCATGGTGTTAGGGCATACTAAGATTTATAACTGAAGTATGAATCATATACTTCATAACCAGTAACATATTGGAATTATAACATGAATTGAAATAAAAAAATTAAACCTCACTATCTCATTCAAATTTCATGTAGTTTTTCACAAAAGTGTAAGTTCGTATTAAACATACCTTCTCATATGTGATACTATAATGTATTCATCTTTCATGTATGAATTCTCACGTGTGACTTGGGGAGTCAATAATGAATGAGATAGTGAGGTTCTCATCTTATGAAGGATAAATGTTTAATATCCTAAGAAATTGTAAAATGTCGACATGGGTTGAGATGATATACTGGTTACATAACAACTCATCATGTTAAAAGAGATAAGAAAAGATGCTTGCAAAATTTGAAAGTTTCATTTACATGATATGGAAGAGTATATTATATTAATGTGTGGCTTACTCTTTTGTTGTAATTGAGTAATATTATCTAAGGTTATTATAAGTAACTTAGACTGGGAGTACATGTATTTTCTATGACCACGTTATGATCTATCTTAATGATACTTTTGATTGTATGATTTGAAAGTGAGAAAATTGAAATTTTAATGTAAGTTATCTACATATAAACATGTTGAATGTTAAAATGATCCACTCCTTGAGATTTTCATGAGATATTTAATCCTTGTAGTAAGCTAACACCAATGCAAAAGTTCAATTGCTGATTAGACCCAAAGACTATGTTAGGTGCATTTGCCAAGAAATTCAAGGCAACTTAATAAAGTTACAAAGGTATGACAAGCAAAGTTAAGAATCATGAATTTTATTTTACTTTTCCTCCTTTAATGATGTAGAATAGAGTTGATTTTGAGTACTTGACATTGCGATGATCACCTTTGTATCATATAGTCATCGAGACATGACCATCCTTAGGGGGAAAGATGTCACAACCCTAATTGTGACCCGACCCTAAATTTTGTATAGATATTTAGCTGACTATGAAACCCGACCCTAAATTTTTTATTGCCATGATGATATGGATGTTCAACTAAATGTGAAACTTAACTGTCATAACAGTTGTTTCAGTTAGTTGTTAAAAACTAATTGTTTTAATGATACATCGAATGAGGTTAATTATGGTGTTTTGAATGAGTTTCTATAATCTCATACATAATCATATGATTGAATTTTATTATTGTAATGAGCTATTTTTTTTTGGAGTGTTACAGGGTAGTTATGCACTCTCGTCAGAGAGAGAGAGTATCATCGAGAAGGGGATTCTAACCATCTGGGGGCAATTTGTGTGAGTGTAGCACACACAAGCACATAGTGCAATTTCCAAGTCACATTTTGCATTGGGAAGGGTAACTGAAGTGTATTGCTTTGAGACCCAAAATTCAATTTAAAATTAAAATGACTATTTCATATTTATATTCGTTTTATAATAAGTAATTTATAATTTTAAAAAATATAATAATAATAAATTATTGGTAAAATCAAATACATATTTTCTTTTATATAAAAGAAATAATATTTTAAATAATCATTTCAATGAAAAGTATATAACACAAAATAGAGAAAAACAAAAATGAAACAAAAGTATTATGCTTTGAGGTGGGACCCACAAGTTGAGAAGAAATTATGTTAAGAAAATATAATTAAAAGGTATGATAAAATCTAGTGGTGGGACCCAAGCCTTTTAAAAAAACAAAAAAAAGTACCTTGATAAGGTACGCCAGCCCCACATCCTCCCAAAGAAATAAATTAAAAACAAAGGATGATCGCACATGAGTTTGTAGCCAGCTATCAATAGTGATAAAGTTTTGAAAAACAAATTAAACACCTTGCACATAGGAAAAAATGCCTTATCCCAACATAGCAAGGAGGGAAGCTTGGGAGGTAATAAAACAAGTAGAAGAGGTCCCTTAGTGCATTCTATTTTTGGAGAGAAAGGACAACATGTAAGGGAGAAGAAGAATTGATGTGTGAAGTAACACTACATATTTACTCAGTTTACATGTATGTAAGTTTGGTTTCACCTTAAGCAATGACTGAGCAAACATCTTTCCTAATGAAAAAAGCTGTTGGAAAGCGGCCTGGTTGTAAATGGAGGGGTAGATGATATCAACTATATTTCCAAGCTATCCAAATTGTTGCTATCAATTACATTCTATACCTTACTATGTTGTTGAATATATACTTGTCCATCAAGATGTGTCTACAGTTAAGTAGTCAATTTGTAGTTGATTTTCTTGTTGACTGGATTAGAAACATATTGCAAAGAAATGCGAATAAAACTATTAATAGTATCTAGCATTGTTGAGTGGACTTGGTTCGTATTGCAAGAAATGTGTATTAAACTGTTAATTATACCAAACAAAAGTCTCAGGCAGGGTATAAAACTATTGCTAACTGTGAATTGTACTAGCAACATAAGCATACTTGTGCATGAATGGTTCAAAAATTCATTGGAAATGCAAAATCTATTATAGAGATACTAATTAATGGCTATAAGGGGGTGTTGTACACTCTACAACAACCATGAGGAAGCTGGTAAAGCTCATACAAAAACCATGAAAGAGCTGGAAAGCCTATGTAATAGTCATGAGAAGCTGGAAACAAACTGTGATGAGCCTTCTTGTGACTATTGTAGTAGTATATTGTGCCTTCATGCAATCCATTACAATAAGACTCAAAGCTGAAAAGCAAAGAAAATAAAATAGAAACCACCAATTGAAAGACTGGGTTGGTGATATAGAGCTTAAGTCTTGAGTACCCTATTTATTGAACTATCTACAAAATGAGAAAATTGCTTTAGAATTTGACAAGGCTGATAAACCATGGTTGAATCTCTCGGGTGAAAGTATGACAAAACCCTAGCCACAAGAATTGGTGAAATTGGCATTAAAACACAAGAAATTGTCAATAAAAGCTATAGTGAATGAGGTTGAAAAACTACTGAAGGTTGTCACTTGCCAAAGCTGTCATACAACTTGAAACCCTAAGCCTTCGAACAACATGCTGATATTCCTCTTCAAATGGTTGAAAATAGTCCTAAAGCACTACTGTTCTGACCACTCAACCATTAATATATGCTTAGATTTAGGGAGATGAAGAAAGTGCATTATGTGCCATCATTTATCACTCAAACAGTTGCTGATATAAGTGATTGAATCACCATCTTTGCCACCTTTGGAGGTTGGAAACCATGCTGGTTGTAGAATACCTTTAAATGCTCCCCTTCTATTACATGTTTTTCTACGCAATCTCTAGTAAGGTGATAAAACGAAGGGTGTTTGCTGCTTGAATGCATAGATTACAAACTCATAGAATACATGGAAAATCACTGAGTACTTGCAAAGGTTTCTACAGGGTGAGTAATCGCCATATAACTTGTCGGTTTGTAAAAACAACTTGCATGAGTACTCATAGAAATTAGTGAGTTCATGCCAAATAATTGGCCATGCGTAACAAACATGGAAACATGCTTGGGGTAAGGAAAACACTCAAAACTATTTTAGGGTTGCTAGTCCTAGATACCCACAACTGAAGCTCACATAGTAGTAGATTTTAATTCAAATATGAGAAAGTTATTTAAATTAAATTGAGTCACTTCATGGGCGAAGGATATATGCATAGATGTTTTTGCTTGGGGCTTTAATAGAATGCATATATTAGTTATTCTAGATTTCACACATGTTGGCCTCAGATTGCTAGACTCTTTGTGATGGGTTGGGCTCCCTTCATGGGGTAGCACGGGGAAGCCTATGGCTTCGTGGTAGGGTGAAAATCATCCCAGTGATGCTCTCTCTCTCTCTACCTTCTTTTGTTTTAGATTAAGGCGAAAGGGTGGGAGAGGTTTGGTTTAATTTATTTATTTCAATTTAGATTCTAATTCCAATATGTTACTGGTTATGAAGTGTATGATTCATATTTCAATTGTAAAGCTTAGTATGCCCTAACACCATGAATGTTTAAATTGCTATGATAGAATGTTCATATGCACATTTATTAGAATATGCTGCCTCCTTATGCAAATAAATTGTCATTCCTTTGAGTGCAACTGCTGGAGTAATTCCTTACTCATTATGATGATGAAATTGTGCAATGCTATTCATGTGTATGTTAATCAGTTTGATGGAGCTTGTTGCTTGTTGGGTACTTGTTGTTACATATGGTATCAAATAGGCTAAGCTCGAGACACAAATTTCAAAAAATGTTTAGTTTTTTGCTAAGTTCAAGACTAGGCCCCAAAACTTAGGTGGGATCCATACGCCCAATGTGGCGTATGATTCCCATATCACTAAATCTGGGCCATACAATCCAAAATCATTAAATTATGATTGGTTATTTGATATGTGTTGGGATTATCCTAAAAAATATGCATTAAATAAGGCTTGTGGATGCAAAATTGGACCAAATAACACATACAAAAGGTTAATTTTAGCAGGGAGGTCCCAAACAAGTGTAAAACTATAAAGGGATACATTTTCCTACACTACATTTATCCCCCACTTTAGTGAGAGGATGATCTTGCTTCAAATTCACACTAAAGTAGACAAACTCGCATCAAGAGGGGTCCAAATGTACCAATGCCAGTGAGATAAGATGACAACGATCAAGAGGGATGATCAATCCCCTTGGATCAAGATCCTATAGAAAAATAACATAGGCACAAAATAGCACACATTAAAATGATGTAAGGAGCAACAAAAAGGAACACGCATACATTTCCAAAGACATTAAGAAAAAACAAAAAAAAAACAAAAGGGGTGGATCAAGCTTTGAGCATTTGTCCCACACACTATGGATAATATCTAAGTTGTTTGTCCAAGAATGTTTACGAGTGAAACATGATGTCCACCATGCAAAAAAAACACATGCTCACAAGGGCTAGTGGAACCCTAGGCCATCCACTAGGTGAGCCCCCATCGAGACACATACACATGCAGTCGGTATATGCTCACACAGAAAAGCAAGTGGCTATGGGAAAGTCACGCCTAAAATTGTCTCCCATACATACAACCATACCGAAGCTATACCTCTTGATAAATTTGATAAGGTATCGCACAACACAAACAATAGGATCCATGAGGTGAGCAAAGCTTCGTATGCTTGACACCCATGAACAAATAAGATGGCTCCACATGCAAGCAAAATGTGTTATGCAAGGTGGCCATATAACTGATATTGTAAATGAAAAATAGTGTAATGGTATGTTCAAAGGAGTTTTTCTTAGTTCATGTAAGGTATTAACTTAGGGAACATCGTGCCTAATGTCTCCAAGAGAGGACCAATCAAAGAATATAATATTCACAACTTAGGGGATGCAGTGTGTCACATCAAGCCACTAAGAGGAATATAATATGCTAAGAAACATCACACTCTTGAAGGACATCACACCCAATTTCACCACAAAGAAAAAGACGCATGACATAAATTAAGAAGACTACACAATGAAATATGAGTTGTAAAAGAATAATGCCAATGTATGCCCCCACTTTAAAGAAATTGCTAAACACTATGCTGTGAGCAATTACTTTAAAGTAGCAAATTATAAATGCTAACAATAAAGAGGACATGAGAGATTATTTGGAAATCCCTATGCCAAGTCATATGTTTCCAAATGAAGCTACGCCATGAATAAGGGGTTTTCCCCAAAATGAAATCCCAAAATAACATAAGGGATCCATGGATTTGAGGTCAGTATGTCTTTGCTACAATGTTTTTATAGAGCTTGGAATTGTCATCATTCCTCAAATACTCATGGAACAGGAAGAATGACACAAAGAGAGCAAAAGAAAAGAAAAACCTTCGAGTCAACATGGAAGAGACCTAAATGTCTTGAAACCTTGTGTCATTCCCAGAAGGAAACAAGACAAAGGAAAGATAAAGAAAAATATTTTGGGTAAACATGGAAGAGACGTGAATGTCTTGACACCTTGCGTTATCCCCAGAAGGAAAACACAAGATAACAAATAGATAAAGAAAAATATTTTGGGTCAACATGGAAGAGACATGAATGTCTCAATGCCTTGTGTCACCCCAAAAAGGAAAACACAAGACAAAGAAAAAGATAAAATTTTTACGACATAGAGAGGAATGCCGGTACAAATAGACGAATGCACAAAGAGAGAGATACATAAAAAAAACCGTATAGGGGATCACATTATGCATACACAATCACTTAAAAGAAACATGAAAAAGAAAATAAAGAAATGACTAGTAAGGCACATGCAAGTCAGCCTATAGCAAGTCATCTGTATCCCAATCTTGCTCATCGTATACGGAAGGTGGACGACTAGCCAAAGGGACAACGACGAGTGTAGTACTAGGGTCATCACCAAGTTCAACACTCTTCTTAGGAGAACTATAATTTAAGCTCATAGAAGAGGAAAACAATGTATTCAACTCATTATGCACTTCTTCATCAATTTTAGCAATCTCATCATCGTCATCCAAGTTAATCACAACAGGACATCAAATGATAATGTCCAAAGCAGGATTTAGCTCTTGTTGCAGTTGCGATATAAGATATTTTTTTTGTGGAAAGGAGGGAGATGCATCATGTATTGCTTCAATTAGGTTTGGATGTTGATTTTCTTTGTTGTTTTCTTCATTTAATCTTCAAGAAAGAGCATGACGTCTATGCCTACGTTCTCTAACATTTCTGTTTCTTTTAGTACAATTTTCAAGTTGTTCTTGTGTAGGAGCTATTGCGATTATGGAGCCTTGCGACAGGAGAATGAAGTATGGATGGTTTTTGTTGGTTGTTCCTATGTTTTCATTGATGTCAACATGGTGATAACTCTATTAGAAGTCTACTTGGTTTACCAGAAGCTACTCTTTTTCGGTAATGCCCTTTTGTGATGGATTAGTGTGTTGGTATTTGAGTTCGAAAATCACTACAAAATCTCATATGACTCTAATATCTTAACCATGTTATCATGACTCACTTAGACAACTGTATCCTAGATCTCGAGATGTTTTTGAATGTGAGCAAAAAGTTATCTCTGACAGAGTTCAACTCTATATTCTACTGTGTTCCTTGCTCGACATACTGTGTGGGAAACTCCACATTTTATTAAGGTGAATATTCTTATGTTGTGGTTTTGTTGATGGTCTCTATGTTGGTGGTATGATGGGAAATTAACACATTCTTGGATTCAGAAGGTGTTTGCATTGAGGATTATTTTTTGGTTTGGAGAATTGTGTTCTAGTCTTGGCCAACTTAGCGTATGCAATACATTATGGAGACTAGTTATGTTTTATGGATGTCAATCGACTTGGTACAATGCATTACATGGATAAAATGTTTTATGGTGCCAACAAAGAATGTTTTGATTATTTTGTTTTCATATAATTAGGCTGACCTAATTGATGATTAAGATATACTTGTATATATAAGGTGTTTTAAAGTGGAGAGATATGCATGAGAGTGAGCGAGAAGAAAATTGTGTGTGTGTGGAAGAAATGTTTGAGCCTAAATGCTTTATCAATTGTGGATTTGTGTAGATTTGTTGAGTGACTACTATGTGAGGCAATACTTCATATTGTGAGCTTCATCGAAACTGAACCCTACACATTGAAGGTGTATCTTGTTAGTTCAATCTCTTGGCAGCAAGCCACTATCTTTGTATCTTGGTGGTCAACCATCTTTTGTATTCAGGAAGTAAACCTTTTAAGCATAGTGAGTCCTGGAAGTGAGCCCTATAATATTTTGTATCCAGATATAATATATTGTGAGTTAACCCTCACCGTGGTTTTTCCCTTGTTGGGTTTTCCACATAAAAATCCCGGTGTTCATGTGTATGGTTGCATTGATTTGTTTCTATGCTCTCTCTTGTTGATTCACTTAGAATTGTGATAATGGTTATATGGATTCTATGTGAATGCTATGTGAATGGATTTATGGAATACTGATTCACCCCCCATTCTTAGTATTCCAGATGTTCAACAATTTGTATAAGAGCTTGGTTCCTCAGAAGGATCCTAATAGCTTGAGGAAGGTCCCAAAATTTGAATATAAGAATTTTTTTCCTCCGAAAGTGGTCTCTGCTGGACATTCAAAAGAAATAGAAGATCTGAAGGACAAGTTGATGAAAGTGAATGAGTATATTGAAAAGCTGCAAATTAAAAGTGTTGAAGCATGTGATCTATTGGTTAAGGTAGATGAAACTGTCTCTAGCCTACTGCAACAATTGGATGGAAAGAAAATAACTAAACAATATAATAAAATTGAAATTCAAAGGAAGATAGATGAATGCATAAAGCTTGAGGAAGAAGCAAAAATCTTACGATCTAATTTGGAAAAGGAAAGAAGTTTTGAAGAAAAATTTAAGATAAGCTCATCAATGCTTGATGAATTGATTACTTCTCAGAGATCGGTGATGGATAAGAATGGTTTAGGGTTTGAGGAAGGTCAAAGTTATAAAGCAAAGCAATATACTGGTAAGAAGATTGGGTGAAAAGATGGACAAATCAAGGATCTAAGGAAAAATCCCGGAAGAACTCCTATCAAACGATATGATGCTAAAAGGTATTTATCTTTCAATGGTATTTGTTATTCCTACAAGAAATTTGGTCATAAGGCAAAGGACTGCAAAAGCAAAATGAATGATTCTTTATCATTCTCCAAAAGATGTCTTAAGTGCAAGAAGATCGGATATAAATTTAGTTTGTGTGAAGATAAGTTGAATAAAAAAGAGAACATAAAGAAGAATGATGTTTTCTCTAAGTGTAGTAATTTAGAACATCCTGGTAATAATTGTAGAAGAAGAAAAAAATAATTATCCGGCGAAGAAGCATGATCAAATCATTGATCCAAAAGAAGCAAGAAAGGAAATGAAAAGGATTTGGAGAAAGGAAGGAAAGCAAGTTGAATCATCAATCTTATTTGTGTCAATCTCCAGTGCAAATACTCCTGTCAATTTCTAAGTAAAGTAGTGGCTAAGGGGGAGAAATTTTTAGAAAATCTAATGAACCCCCTCATCGATACTTGTGTCACATCATGACAAAAGTATATTTAATGTGGTAATGAAATTAAGAAATTTTTCTTAGTTGCATGCGTGAAGGATAAAGTCTACAAAATTTGAAAGAATAGAGGCATACACAATTTTTGAGGTAATCTACCTGTAGATTGAAGCATTTATTGCAAAATCATTCAGAATGGAAGGAATAAATTCAGATAATTCAAGAGGCTTATGTATTTTCAGAGAAGCATGTAAAGGAAGCTTAGAGAGTAATTCAGAGTTTCAGGGTTTGAAGAAAAGAACAAGTGGATTCGAAGTGAGCTCTGAAAGTAGGATATTTATACACTTCTTGTTGGAATTTACAGAGGTATACCTGTTTGCACAATCTTTCAATTTTATTGCTATGGATAATTCAAAGATTGTGAATAGTGCGGATAAAGTGCAAGTTAATTTGAGAAGATATTTGAAGGATCTTTCAAAAGAGTCTATTGATGCATTCTCTCACATCCCTTTGAGAGTGTTTCCCATAGAGGATATCTATGCATTTTTCTACAATAAGATAAAATAAATGTTGCCAGTTCAGTTGAGCATGCTATGGGAAAGTGAATTGGAAGAGAGCCATGATGCCTACAGAGTGTTGGTTGAGAAAAAAATTGATGTTTGGAGGAAAGTCCCTTTATTTGAATTTGAAAAAAAGTATATTCGAATAGTTTTAAGCAAAATTCACAATGAATCTTTGTGGATTGATGAGACACATTTGATTACTTGAGAAGCTATCAGAGATGTAACTGGTTTGTGTTCCTCTCGAGTAGTTCCTAAATGGAAGGCTATGAATGTGCAAGAGATAATTGAGGTTATTGATGCAAATATTGAAGGGAAAGAGATTGATTTGAGATCAATTGTTGATCTGGTAATAAGGTATGCTGCTATGGTCATTGGTTGTATCCCTAACAATGACCTCATAGTTTCTATTGTTGCTGTACATATTGCTATTGATATGGTTAAAATATGTATAGATTATGACTTATGTGAATTAATTCATATACTTCTTTTGAAGAATTTAAAGGAAATCAAGAAGAGTAAGAAGAATACATTCTGGTATGGAAATCTTGTTGTCTGCCCGCGCTTTTACTTTTTGAGAGAGTTATAGGTAATAGTAAGGATATAATGGTCAAATACAGTGCCTATTGCCCATCAAATTAGGAACTTCATGATAAATCTTGGTAGCTCAAATGCACAAGAGTCTACCCTTGTTGAATTCTTTGGAACATTTTAGATGAGGATGAACAAAAGGTTTAGGATTCTAGTAAGTGTTGTTGAAAGGTATTCCAGAAGCATCAATTTTCTTGTGTCTACATATTTATGTCACATGGAAGCAGTTGAATCAAGGTTGGTATGGATATTTGAATTAGATTATGAAGTGTCAGAGGTTGAAGTTGATAATTATGCTAAAATTCTTTTGGAAAGCCCTAAGAATCTTAATGTAGAAGGTACCTCCAGTAGTGTAGCTAGAACAGGGAAGAAAAGGAAGAGTGTTGTTAATCAAGAAGTTCTAGAAGGAAGTGAGTTTGAACATGAGTATGAAAGAATAAATATTCAAAAAGCTTTGGAAGAATTGCAAAAGGTTATTCTCTGTGCTAATTTTGATTCATTTATTTCTGTTGTGGAGAATCTTAGAGGCATGCTTGATTCTTTGAAGGACTACATCTCTAGACTTGATGTACCTACTAGAGTTAGGTCTGATGAAGAAAATTTGGAGGATATCAAAGAAAAATGTGAAAATGCACACAATCAAGTGATGAACGAATTGGAGAGTGTACAAAGTTGTGAAGAAGAGGCACATGAACTAATTTCTTTTTTCCTAGATTGGTCTAGAAGTACACTGAACATAAGAAATGAAATAAGGATGAGTGAATCCTGAATGAGAACTCAAGAAGATACATACAAATTAGAAGAAGATAGAGATAATCATAGGTGGTCCTGCATTCTATAGCTTCAAGACAAATTCTTTTCGCTGCAGGATCAAATGACAAAATTTATCAAGAAGTTTGTGGCACTTAGAGACATGATTAAACTCGGGCACACTTCTGTTTCTAGTGCTCTTGGATGTATTGGTGAATTATCAAAGATTAATCTTAAACCCAATACTCTAATAGATGGTATAAAGTCCTTAACTAAACTTGAGCTATTACAAAAGACTCTTATAAGTGAAAAAGATTCATGGGAAGAAGGAAAAGTGTCGTGGAAGGTCACCCTAGAGAGTCTCATAGGTTCTTCTTTAGGATAATTCAATTTTGTGTTCATACCTTTTTGGCTACATTTTGATATATACAGATATTCTAGACCCTCCCGTCCTTTGTCATTGATGTCAAAGGGGGAGAGATATAGAGATGGAAAGATATAGAGATAGAGATGAAGAGATAGAGGTTAACAAAGGAAAAACATTTTTGATAGGGGAGTATTCAGAGTATTCAGTTGCAATATATTGGAAAATGTTTTTGTCATGCATGTTGCCATCAATATACCAAAGGGGGAAGATTGTTGGGATTATGGAGCCTTGCAACATGAGCATGAAGTATGAATGGTTTGTGTTGGTTGTTCCTATGTTTTCATTGATGTCAACATGGTGATAACTCTATGAGAAGTCTACTTGGTTTACCGGAAGCTGCTCTTTGTCGATAATGCCCTTTTGTGATGGATCAGTGTGTTGGTATTTGAGTTTGGAAATCACCACAAGATCTGATATGACTCTAATCTCTTAACCATGTTATCATGACTCGTTTAGAAAACTATATCCTAGATATTGAGACATTTTTGATTGTGATATTTTTTTTTTATCTCTGACAGAGCTCAACTCTGTATTCTACCGTGTTCCTTGCTCGACATACTGTGTGGGAGATTTTGCATTTTATTAAGGTGAATATTCTTATGTTGTGGTTTTGTTGATGGTCTCTATGATGGTGGTATGATGGGAAATTAATGTGTTCCCAGATCTAGAAGGTTTTTGTATTGAGGATTATTTGTTGGTTTGGAGAATTGTGTTGTAGTCTTGGCCGACTTAGCGTATGCAATACATTATGGAGACTAGTTATGTTTTATGGATGTCACTCGACTTGGTACAATGCATTACATGGATAAAATGTTTTATGGTGCTGATAAAGAATGTTTTGATTATTTGGTTTTCATCTAATTAGGCCGACCTAATTGATGATTAAGATATACTTGTATATATAAGGTGTTTTAAAGTGGAGATATATGCATGAGAGTGAGTGAGAAGAAAAGTGTGTGTGTGTGGAAGAAAGGTCTGAGCCTAAATGCTTTATCAGTTGTGGATTCGTGTAGATTTGTTGAGTGACTATTCTATGAGGCAATACTTCATATTTTGAGCTTCATTGGAACTGAACTCTGCACATTGAAGGTGTATCATATCAATTCAATCTCTTGGCAGTGAGCCACTATTTTGTATCTTGGTGGTCAGCCATCTTTTGTATTTAGGTAGTGAACCTTTTAAGGACAGTGAGTCCTAGCAGTGAGCCTTGGAATATTTTGTATCCGGATATAATATATTGTGAGTTAACCCTCACCGTGGTTTTTGATGAGTTCAATTTATGGCTCAATTTTGATAGAGTTTATTATCCATTTGCTATTGTTGTCAAATAATTTGATACTTGGATGTTGACATTCTCATGTTATTTCCTCAAAACCATAGACATTGGGCATAAGCTTATCTTTGTAACTTTTAAATAACATTAACATGCTATGTGAACTATCTATGTTAATTTTACATGTGGATTAATGAATGTTACTTTAAGATAGTTATAGATATGTAATAGTTGTGGGTGCTAATGTTGTCATGAAGATATAATTAGAGCCTACAAAATTGAGGAAGATTCTGCTAGCTGGTCGTTCACCATAAAGGTCAAAAAGGTGATCATTCAAAGGTCAATGGAGGGAAATTCCTAGTTCAAATAGAAGATTATAACTACCTTGTAAATGGTCATAATAGTTTGTTGAGTGAACATAAGAGTTATTGTTATGCTAGATCTATGTTAAGGAAAACACGCATGCATAACCTCCTTTCCACTTTCTATGCTTTCTATAAAGTGGCATCCTCCTAATCTGTTGGAGTTGACTGCCTTGCTAGGTAGTTAGTTAGTAGTTTTTCCTTCTATAAATAAGACTCGGATGCTCCTTCTTAGAAGGTTGATTGATCTGATGTTGTACTTGCATTCTTAGTTTTTCAATAATACAATTACATTGCTCTATTGTAATCATGCTTTTCAATGAATAAAATGAAGTTATAAGTTCATTGCATCCGAGTTTTCTTAAGGGATACTCATCCAAGGGGGCCCACTTGGTGAGAATTCCATCCTTTAGCTTAGTTATTACTTTTCTGTTCAACAAATAGTTACGAATTTGACAATTGTCTATTCCTGCAGCCACCAGAATTCGATTTTGTGACTATTCCTACAACCAAAGTAGACATAGTTTCTTGTCTGTTTGCTCAGATTTTCATTTCTGTCATGCACTTAGCTTAGTATAGTTGTTGGTTGATGTTTAGTACTTATGTTACTTCTTTCTAAGCAATTTACTTTCAGCATTATGTCTTTCTTAGGTATAGGATGAATATGGCTACTATGGATTCCTAGTGCACATACTGTGCTGACCCATTTCAAGTCTACATCCCTGGGTTGACAATTAAATGAACCTTCATGATGAATAAGATAGCTATTTAGATTAGATGTCCAATCTCTGAATCACAACTTTAAGGGCTTAGTTGTTAAGTCATTGTAGGAGGCCAACCGTTTTCCCCTTTTTGGATTTTCCATGTAAAAATCTTGGTGTTCATGTGTATGGTTGCATTGATTTATTTCTATGCTCTCTCTTGCTGATTCAGTCATAATTGTGATAATGGTTATATGGATTCTATTTGAATGGTTTTATGGAATATTGATTCATGCCCCCTCTCAGTATTTTGGATGTTCAACAGGAGAGGTTTTATCAACCATAGGTATCTTTTCTTCCCTAAGGGGAGGAATGGAAGGAACCATGGGAGGTTGTTCAACCACTTTCTCTTTAGCTTTGTAAACTTGTTTTATCTTAGGAGGCATGAAAAAATTATTTTCGTTGTCTCTTGGTCTTTTGTAGGAGATAGGAAAACTATCTTTCTTAGGTTGGTCTTGGTTATTTGGAATTTCTTTAGGCTCAATCATAGTTTCCTCAAGCATAAGAGGCTCAATCATGGGTTGAGGCATGTTTCTAAGGAATAGTTTTACTATACATTTCACCTTAAAATTTTGATAGGATTTGAAAATGAAATCTTCACTTGGTTTAATAGGTTCCATATGCTCAGGCCTAAAGAAATCCAATGAGAAATTACCATAGGAAGACACAAGATTAAAGCCATTATGATGCGTAGTAAATATTTCATTGTCAAAGGAAGCTTTAAACATTTATGCACAATTGATAGGACAAATTCCATGGAGTGTAGCCATGGATAACCAAGCTTCACACATAATTGATCCGACATTGGGATGATGGAGAATGAGACGTATAATTGTTTTGTTTCTATTTATAAAGGAAGGGAAATCAATCCCATTGTAGGGCAAGAGAAACCATTATGTATTTTTATCCATGCTTTCGGTTTATCATATGTTTCTTGATAGAGTTCATACACAAGTCAGAATTCCTCAGTGATCACATTCTCTCCACATACAAGATCAATTAATATCCCATTAGTGGGCTTGTCACTAATTCTGTCAGCTATGTAAAGAGGACCATCAGGTGCATTTCCAATAATATCCTTAGATGAGAAAGCATTGTCAAGAGGATTTTAAGTCTGACCCTTATGAGGTTGATTTTCAATCAATGCAACCAAACCATTGATAGGATGTTGTGCAATAGTATCTATAGGACCTTGTTGAACAATATCAATGTTGTCATCATTTGTGTCAATAGTCATCACACCATTCTTCTTAGTTTACTGGCCTTTACAAATGAAATGTTATGATTAGGCATAGGGTTGGTAAAGATTTGCATGTTTTGGTTAGGAGGGGCAACAAACTTATTTCCTTGATCATTAACACCTCCAATTTGAAGTCGATTGGAATCAATGAGGTCTTGCACAAGATGTTTAAGATGCTTACAATGTTTTGTGTCGTGTCCATTTTTTCAATGATAATGATAATAAGAATTTGATCTAAATTTTGAAGGTAGAGGCTTATTAGGATTGGGGGTTTTAACGAGAGGTAAGGTGATCATTTTTTGTTCTAGAAGTTGTAACATTGTGCTATGTAGGGTATTGGGTAGGGAAGTAAATTTTCTAGCCAAATCCCCAAATGTGAAAGGAGCTGTCTTCTTTATAGCATCCACTTGGGTATCGATATGTTGAGTCAGTTGGGGGGGGTTTAGTTGAAGGAATCCTTTATTTTATTTCGTAAAAGGTTGATAATTATTTTGATTTGTGGATTCATACTTTTTAGGTCAGATAGAGGTGGGTTTTGTATCATGACTACTAACCAAGTTTTGTAATCACAAAGGGTAGTACACAAGTGTATGAAGGAAGGAAACTTCATCATGCCAAGCTTATATTGTATCTTAGTTTGCAAGTTCTCAATGAGCATCCATTGAAGGTGAGGATTAGGAATCTTTATGTTGATTTGGGAATAAAACGATTGGTATCGTGAAATAAAGTCAGTAACTTTTTCATCATTTTTTTGCTTACATTTGATCAAATCGGCTAAAGTCATCTTAGGATTCATGTGCACTTGGAAATGGCTAATAAAGGCCTCAACAAGTTCATGAATGAATGAATTGAGTTATTCGGTAACGAGGAAAACTATTCTAAGAAGGTATCTTTCAAGGACCTAGGGAAAAGCTTAGCCAAGAGCTTATCCTCAAGGACAAAATCACTACATAAGGTGATATAAGTAGAAACATGGTTAGAAGGACATCCTTTCCCTCCATATTTCTCAAATCTAGGAATCTCTATACTTTGTGGTATTGGAATTCTCAATATATCCAAGGATAAGGGATTGCTTTTGACATAGTATGTAGGTTGGCCATTTCAATTTTGGTTTATGGTGGAAATTTTCTTTTGAAGGGATGAAACAATTTGCAAAAGTTAGTTGAGAATGGCATCATTGATTGTATTTTGAGATGGAGGTGAATATGGTGGGGGTGTATATGTGTTTGAGGGGGAAGTGAATGGAATACTTATGAGAGGTAAAGTGGTAGGAGATATCACGTGCGATGCCACAAAGGTACTAGAATTACTAGCAAAAATACCCAAGGTAGGAAAGACATTACTAGTAGGTTGCATCATTGTTGTAACTTAAGGGTTGGTATAAGTAGAAATAGAGGCAATGGTTGTGGGAGGAGGAATTTGAGTTCCTCCTTGAATTTGGACATTGTTCGAAGGTTCAGCACAACTAGTAAGTTTTCCAAAAATCTAAGCTAGGTTATGTGCAAGTTCTATTCCTTCTTCACTTTCAATCATGCAGTGTATGTTATCTATGGTGGGAATAATAGTGGTTGAAATATTTTCAGTACTCACTTGATGTTGTAGGTTTATTAAGTCTTCGCGGATTTGGATTATGTTTTCTTGAGGAATGTTAGTAACCATTGTTTCAACACTTTCCATGCTAGATGAAGGTAAAGAGTTATTAAGGGTATGGTCCATACCTAGTGAACTAGAGTCAACACTATGAGTGAAAGAGCTAGATAACCCAAGATCCATGATGAGTGTGCTATCGCAGGATGACATTCATCTCAAACATTCGTCTCACTATAGTATTAGCAATAGGACACCAAGTTGTAAAGCTCATGCAAGGGATAATAAATTAAATGCAAGCTAAATGCAATGATCACAAGATAAATGGCATTCTCTAATTCCGATTCAAATGAAATTAAGGTAGATGCATTGAAATGAATGAAACATAAGTTTAGTAAACCGAAACAGAGGTCTAACAACAACAACCAGAAGCACATAAACAAGGTTTTCAATGTTGTAAAATTTAGATTCAGATCTAAGATGGTACTAAATTTCCCAAAGGGTCGTATGAGTCCTAGTTAGGGTTTTTGTAGGGTTCAAATGTTGAAAAATATTCAACACAAAATTCTCAAAAATTAGGTAAGACAACCTATATTGGGACTAAATCGCCTAGAGGGGTGTATGAGTCCCAAATGAGGGTTTTTGAACTAATTTCAACAAATTCTAAGTGAATTTTAGGTTTTCTAGTTTGAATGATGTCTAGAATAAGTGAAATTATAGATTTCAAATGAAATTCAATGATGAAAGATGCAAAGAAGCAACCTATATATAATTTCACTAATGCATGATTTAGAAACCCTAAATACAAATTAACTAGTGCAAGACCTAATGCAAAGCTAATGTAAGCTAGATCTAGGAATATGATGCACTTCAAATAAAAAAAAGGTGTTCTAAAGGATAGGTTCACCAAAATGAAAACAAGAGTAGGTGTTCCACCTTTTGGGAGATGGAACATGAAAGGCTAGGGTTTAGGACCTTTCCACCTATTTCCTTCAAGTTTTATTCAAGGAAACCTTAGAGATCTCAATCTAGGGATGAAATTAGGGAAAGAGATTTGCAATAAGGTGTCCTAGGGGTGTGATTAAAGAAAAAAGGGGGTTCACCACCAAGAAAGGGCTTGGAAAGAAGAAGATGCAAATGATATGTAAACTTAACTATGCAACTCAAGATATGAAATTGAAAGTCAAAATAATGAATTGGGAAAGGATAAAGGTGCACTTGGAGAACTGAAGAGGCTTGAAACAAGGTCTGCAATCCCAAAAGTTTTACATTTGAAGCACATTGGGAGTCATACACTAGTAGGGGTGATTTAGTCCCAATTTAGGGTTTTGGGATGATTCCAAAATCTGGAACTGCTAAGCCAATATCTACAAAAAATGCTTAAAATCTGGTATACTAGGACTCATACGCCACAAGTGGTGATTTAGTACCAGTATCAGGGTTGATCTAAAACTTTGATATCCTCTAGTGATCTCTTGTAGCTTTCTTCCTTTCTGATCTTCGAGTTTGAAACATCGAATTCTGACGTGTAGGCGATTTTCCGTGATCTTACAAGAGAGATGACAACTTTGACAACTTTGTAACTTTGAAAATTTTTCTCCAATCTTGCTCTTCAATGGATCTTCAACCTAAATCTACAAATAATACATCAAAGATAGGGAAAAATGTTTTTTTGTTAGTGGATAGGGGTTTTCCTTGGTCAAACCCCGTTTTGGTAATCAAACCTTGAAATGAAATCAAATAGAATGAAGGAATGATGAATGAACAAATATTCTATCTTGCAACTCACCAAACCCTTTGAATACAAGCTACAATCTTGTAGGTAATGGCTAGCATGAAAGTAGATCTTGACTCTTGATTGTATGTTATGGATCTTGAATTGAATGCTTGCTTGAATCATAAGAACCTACATCACAAATGTTAGCTCAAAAACACACATGATACATGATGAATTTGACATGATGCTTGAATCTTGAATATAACTCCAAAATGCTTGATAAATCAACTCTTGAATGGTCTTGAATTATCTTGTAAACTCTTGTGATCTCAAATTTTCTATAATGCTTGAATACTTGAATTACTAGATGACTTGTAAACTTGATAGGAGAAAATATGTGAAATAACCTTGTATTTATACTTGTTTATGCCAAATTTCCTGAAATTGCAACACTACAAGCTGACATCAGATCTATTTATTATTGAATGATACATAGAGTGTGGATGCTTTTGAAGGCTAGATTTTTTACCTCTTAAGGGTTTTCTTAGGGTATATCTTGTGTTATCATGTGGCTTTCCAATTTGATATTTGAATTATGATTGTTTTGTAAGCTTGTATGCATGTGTTTCTCTCATGGAGTTATGTAGGAAATAGATTAAATATTTTGGATATTATGCATTAATTTCCTAACAAAGAGATCTATAATCTAGATTCTCTTCAATATTATATCAAAATTGCAAAGGAACAACATGCTAAATACACATAATAGGCCTACCACCATTTCAACACTAGACTCCACACATCATCATTTCATTTTCTCTTATAGAAATAAATCCCTGCAAAGTTTCTAGATAATTACCCATTAATCAATTACATCATACTTTGTGTCTTCCAAAATTCCTTTGATAGTACCTCTTTAACTCATTAAATTTTGACCATAATTAGTGGTTGAAATGTCTTTTCTTTTGGCATCAATGGTTGTAGTTGATCTATGGTTCATACAAGTGCACACCTCTTTAATCCACTAATATATTGCAATTGATCAAATTATGCCACACCACATCACCTTTAAGAGAATTTATTGTTTAAGTTTTCTTATGAAGTAAATTGCTAACTCACTAGAAACTAATCAAAATATTGCAATTACATTTAGATTGCATTGCTTAATCCTCTAAGCATCAATCGTCATTAAAATTTCAAATTTATCACCCTTGAGATCAATGGTTATGGCCAATTAAGAGATTATTAAAGTGTTGGGTGGTTTGATCCATCAAAATATAAAGTTTTGTCAAAGTATGTCATATAGAAATGCTAGTTACTTTGTTAGACTAAATAAGTTTTCATTCGATAAACTACAATTAGTTGGACCAAGCCACGTCTTTACACTGACCACTTGAATTCATTGCTTGATAAATTTCAACTTTCTTTGAATGATTGACCCAAATTTAGTTTCCTTTAACATCAATGTTTGTAGTAGATTGCCAAGGTCTAAGGTAATTTGATTTACGAATCTACTGTAATTCACAAAAGTCCACCCAATGTGCTTTAAAAGAAGCACTTGCATGAGTTTCAAATAATTCTTGAGGGGGCCAATAACCATCAATCTACCATAATTAACAAAAATTCTCCACATAGCCATGAGCTTTTCTTTTCAAGAAAAGACTTACTATATGATGCCAACTAGATTTTGATGTAGATCTATTACTTTGATGGCCAAGTTAATAACAAACATGTCACTAGATACTTATAAGAAAAATATAGCTTAAATGCAAGTATGTTGATGATGGATACAATTTGCAACGTTTAGAAGATTGTGACATTATTAGCTAAACCAATCCATAGGTTTATAAAAAGAAAATAGTGAATTGTCACTAGATAGAAATAACTAAATCAAGGGAATGACAATCACTATTAACAAGTTAATGACTAGAAATAAAGGTATAAGGTAATGTGAATTTTTTTTATCTTCACTTGAATCTCTACAAATTAGACCATCATGATACATAATGATTTTTTTACCAAAGTATTTAATATAAATGCAAATGCCAAATAAAAAATGAACGATCTAAAA
This sequence comes from Sequoia sempervirens, assembly GCA_007258455.2. Taxonomy (NCBI): domain Eukaryota; kingdom Viridiplantae; phylum Streptophyta; class Pinopsida; order Cupressales; family Cupressaceae; genus Sequoia; species Sequoia sempervirens. The sequence continues at coordinate 49,652 of VDFB02082595.1, forward strand.
ATTATTATTTTTTTATCCAAAATCATAAAATAATAATCTTAAGTCAATGACCAATACAATTAACTAAAATTTATTTTTTATACTTCACAAAATTTAAATAACTTTATTTTTTAATAATATTTAAAAAAAATATATATTAATTGTGTAGGTGTTCCTTACATGAACATTATCGGCTGACTTCAATGATTGACGATTGAGAAAGTGATAAAATGATGGTTGACCATTGAAAAAGATTTGACACTGAATCTAATATAAAATAAATAAAAATAATATTAAAAAATAAAACACTTTATACAAAGAAAGAAGCAAAGAATCATATATTCTTTCTACATTTTCAGTAGAAAATATGTTTTACATTCATATTATAAAGGTCAAAAACAAAAAATAAAAAAAATATAATTATTATATTTTACGAATTAAAATAATAATAATTATATTTTACAAAAAATAATTTACTACACTGAATTTACCTTATCTAATTAATTGTTACACTTTATACAAAGAAAGAAAACAAAGAATTAGACATTGTTTCTAATTTTCCACTAATGTTCAAAGTGTATAAATCATATTATAAAGGTATCGACGGTTGAGAATGTGTTAGCATGATGCAAGACTATTGAAAAAGATCTAACCATTCGATGAACTGAATATAAAATAATCAAAGAAAGAAAGAAAGAAAATGATCATATATTCTTTCTACATTTTGACTAGAAAATATGCTTCACATTCATATTATAAAGGTAAAAAAAAGTTGAAGAGGTCACGAGGTCTAGTCTCTCCCCAAACCTATGGTATTGGAGGGTGTATCGCGCCAGTGCCATCAGTCACGTGAATTTATTTTACTAGGTGCACTACAATTTATAGGGGGACAAATACCCGACTGACTCTTGCAGTCTTTAAAAAAAGGTTAAAAAAAACCAAATTATTATATTTTACAAATTAAAGAACTATTATATTTTACAAAAAAAACATATTTAAATACAATGAATTTAGCTAATCAAAATAATCATTGCATTTTATACAAAGAAATAAAGTAAAGAATTAAATATTGTTTCTAAATTTTCACTAATATTCATAGTTTATAAATTATATTATAAACACGAAGAATAACTAATTTAATGTTTTGAATGTATACTCAATATTATTCAGTTTCAAATATTATAATAATATATATATCATCATTAATAAGCACTTTTATTCCATCTTCCAACACAAAACAAACATTTATTTCAATTTTCTTTTCTTCTTAGTTCAAAGCATTTCACAATTACATTCTACTATACTTAATGTCAAATACTAAGCTCTATCTATACAAATTATAAATTTAAAAAAAAACCATCGACATATCTATTCCAAACCAAGGTGTGATTCCTAGTTTATAATTTACTATCAAGCCTCAAAATTGAAAACAAGATGCTAAATCTTCTTTAATATAGTTAAAATAAAGGATCCCTTTCTTTGTACTATATCTCAACTAATTATTTGATAGTTTTAAATTAAATTTTGATCGACTAAAGATCTTCATAATGAATCATCTATTGTATACGAAATTTCAATTGAATAATGGATCTTTAAAATTTAGGATGCCAACATATCATCTTTGATAAAGCCTATTTATTTTTTTTTTAAATTTTTAAATTTTTTTTATTAGACTGTAGGAATCGGGTAGCACGACCCCCTATAAACTGCAGTGCGCTTGGTAAACTTTTTAATGTGACCGGCGGTGCTGGCACGACATGCCTTCCGGTACCATGGGGGTGGGGGAGACTAGATCTCGTGACCAACCTCCTGCAATAGGTGATAAAGCCTATTTTTATCTAAATGATTTATTTTAATTAAATATATGATGTAGGGGAGAGGGGCCCAAAGTAGGGCACCCTAACTTTAGAGGTCCACGTGGACCAAAAAAATTCTAAATTTTCCCACCATGTCACTTCGCTACTTGTGCATCCGCTAGTTTTACTTTTTTAAAATTTTGAACACACCACCACCTATCACACACCAATTCGTCTGAGGTGTTCAAAATAGGTCCATTTTTCCCTCCACCCAAAAGTGGAGCCCATCTGCCACCTTAGTCAATGCACAAATCTACATGCTTTGGATTAGACGGAAACATGACTTCCGATAGCCTCGCCACCCTAAACAACCAGTATTAACTCTTCGTCACCTCCTTCGTTACCTCCACTGAGCAACTTTCCGTACACATCCCTTCACATTCAATCAGACTAACAAGCGCGTAAAATAGAGATCAAGGTTCATTCAATGCTCCACATTCTCGCATATCCTGCTCATTCTCATCCCTTTTGTTTACATTTATTCTAGAGTGTTTGTTTGGTTACACACCCATATTGGTTTGGCTCTCCACGCTTCTTTGTTCAACTTTGCACTCTAGAGAGCTCCCTTTCTCTTTCAGGTGAGGTTTTCAACCTCACTCATCTTATACCAGTGTCTTTCTATTTGATGGTATTCCGCCATGCACTTATATCATTCTATTATTTTTTGCACAAAATTTCATTGTGCAAATTTATCTTTGAAAAAGATTAATAGTAGCAAATGTGGGGAGGGTTTCACTAGTTTTCATTTCGTATATACTCGTCCTTGCATTTGTAATATTGTGTTCTTCATTAGACGACGTTTTAGTTGGTTTTTCATTATTATTAGATTCTTTCGATGAAATATTAAAAGGGTTTCATTGGTTATTACCATGCACTTCTATTCTGAACTGGGTCTAACTAGTTTAACTAGGTTAATATGGAAATATGGAATGGGTTTAACTAGTTTTTCATTATTACATTGTTATTCCGAAATATGAAAATGGTTACTTGTTTTAATATCAAAGATATTCTTGCATGCACTTCTATTAATGTGTTCTTCATTGCACAATGATTCACACTGCAAATTCGTTTTTATATTTGACTGTTACTACAAAATATTAATAGGGTTTTATTGTTTCTCATTTTAAGGGTTTTTTGCCATGCACTTCTATTCGTATGTTCATCATTTGAAAAACTTTAACTCTGCAATTTTCTTTTAATATCCATTTGTTATTTCGAAATATGGAAATGGTTTCACTGGTTTTCATTTCAAAGATATTCTGCCATGCAATTGTATTATTCTGTTCTTCCTTGCACAATAGTTCACTCTGTGAAACACTTTTTATATTTGATTGTTACTACCAAATACAAAAAGTGTTTTGGTGGTTCACAATTAGAGGGTTTTCTGCCATGCACTTGTATTCATGTGTTCATCATTGCGCAAAATTTAACTATGCAATTTTCCCTTAATATTTCTCTATTATTCCCAACTATGAAAATGGTTTCACTACTTTTCATTTCGAAGATATTCTTCCTTGCAATTATATTATTCTTTTCTTCCTTGCACAATAGTTCACTCTGCAAAATTCTTTTTATATTTGATTGTTACTACCAAATATGGAAAGGGTTTCGGTGGTTCACAATTAGAGGGTTTTTTGCCATGCACTTGTATTCGTGTGTTTGTCATTACACAAACTTTAACTATGCAATTTTCCTTTAATATTTGTTTGTCATTGTACAAGATCAAGCGATTTCAGATCAATTCTTAATGCCTACCAATGCTTAATAGTTCTATACTAATTATTTATGACTATAAATGCCAATCTGTTGTATGTTATGCATATATTTTTCACAAAACTGTAAATGTTTGGGGTTTCACCCTGATGTTGTTTACATTGGATTATTTATTTATATTCTTTATATGCCTTAGAATATAAATATATTTTATGCGATGCACATTGATATAGATGTACATAGATATTGACATAGACATACATGTACATACGTATGCACATAGATATATATGTACATACGTATTGACATAGACATACATGTAAATACATATGCACATAGATATATATGTACATATGCACATAGATATATATGTACATATGCACATACATATATATGTACATTTGTATGGACATATATATACATGTATGCACTACACAATTGTGAAATACATAACTAGAAAATGAATTATTGTGCAATGAAGAATAGAATAAGGCAATTTCATGGTAGAATATCCTCAAAATGAAAACCAGTGAAACCATTTTCATATTTCAGAATAACAAACAAATATTAAAATAAAATTGCAGAGTTAAATTTTGTGCAATGATGAACACAATAATAGGGGAGAGCTATAGTCGAATTGGTCCAACTTGTTCATGACGTGCTCATTTCAAAGTAACACCATTTTCCATTAAATGACCTCTTTCATTATATATATATAGTCCTCAAAGTAACTTCATACTTATCCATACAAACATAGGTCACATTCATCTCTACCATTCACTACTTCAACCTCCCTTGGCATGCCTCCATAGTAATACCCTCATAATCAACTGTAATTATGTTGTGAGTGCTAACCAATATAATCTAATTAGTATTTACTAAACTGAATGATTTTTTTTTTGACATTATAATCCTAACCTTTAAATCTAATGTGTTTTTGGTTTACAAAGAAAGAGTGAACTCTAATAATTGATAAAAACTATACATGTTTGTTTCAGATGCGAACCTAAACAAATAAACTTGAGATAAGACATGGAAACATGTTAACTTTTGTAGAGGTAGAGCCTAAAATTAAATTTGAATTGAGCTACTGATACAAAAAAGGATAGATTACTCTTTATGAAGTGTAATGTGGGTGGTAATATTTAGTTGTTAGTATGTTGTGTGAGATTATTGTACTTTGTTTATAGACTTTAGCAAGCCAATAGCCTTGTATATGTTGTAGTGTAGAAAAAAGTAACCCTTTTTCATGCTTAGTTTGGGAATGAATAATTAATGATAAAATGGACTTAATTGTGCCTTATTTAGGGTGTTGTAAAATTGTTTCTTACACTTTCACACCAATCTAGGGCTTTATTAATTAATTGAGGTTATTTAGAGCTTAATTGGCCCCTTAAATTCAAATCCAAGCCTAATTTATTGCATTTTCCGAGGGATAAATCTCGACACTCGTTAATAATGTTGCATAAAACTTAATTTGACAAGGTTTGAGTCCTAGGATAGTGACCTAGGACCCATTCACCACTTGGAAAATGGGTCCTCACTATGTCCTAGGACCCCCTTTTTGCATAATATTTCATAATCCTTGAAGTTGGTCCTAGTTAACTGTGCTAGGACCCATTTGCCCAAGGTGGCGAATGGGTCCTCTTTAACTTAGGAAACCCAATTTAGGGTGTGTTTTGGTAGGATTTCAACTATTTCAAACCTTAGATCTGATGTCGGCTTGTGTTATTTGGATTTCAGGATTAAATCCAAGTTTAGTATAAATATAAGCTTGTTTTACATAGTTCCACCTAGAATCTTTATGTGACTTCATGAGATCAAGAGAAAGAGAATTATAGAGCATTCAAGAGAAATTACAAGACATTCAAGGACAAATTATCAATGAATCTCCTATATTAATCATAATGTTTGGCACATTCTACTATTAGCTTTGGACACTACATTGATGGAGGAAATCCTGCTTGCTTGAGCCAATCCTGTCTTCACCAGTCTTCTAGCCAATGGAGTGGGAGAATTGCAATACATTCTCTGCTTGAAGTCTTTATAGTCAATATGTACCATATTTGTATCTCCAACCTTTTCCCAATGAGAAGATATCTTAGACTTTGGGAGTCTTCCTTTAAAATCATACTTCATCTTCTCTACTCTAGTTGTTGGCTCTTCCTTAACCGAATCAGTGGACTTTCCCTTTCTAGTTTTAGACTTGCTAGATTCTACCTGCATTTGGTTATGAAAAAAACCATAATCAATCAAAATGCTAAGCAAAACTAATCCTGCAATATTAAATTAATCATCATATTTCATATGCAACATGCAACTCAAAGAACCGAGATCAAAACCAAGTTATAGCAGCTTTTGGGTTTTCATAAGCTTCAAGGATATTGGCTTCCTACAGATTTTTGAGTAATCCATCACCTCACGAAAGATGCAAAAGATAGTCCCTCGGGGAATCCACAAGTAGACGGATTCCATGAAACACAATGAAACACATGAAAAATCCAATATCACTCCCCTATGACATAAATTTATTCAACAACCAAGATTTAACCTTATAAGCACAAGTCACACTCCACAAAATGATAATCACGCAAATTAGGAAATCTAGGAAAACAAGAATTTGGCGAAGACTCAATGTTCAGAGAATCCAGGGGTAGATGAATTTTGTGAAATACAACTCATCGAGTTTTCCGTGTGCAAGAAAAATTTGTGAAAGATGAACTTTTGGGCTTTGCAGTGGTCCAAGGATTCCGTGGAAGGGAATACATCGGGGAATCCAAAGCATGGACGATTACACAAATAAAAACATTTCAAAAATTTCTAAGGCACATGAATTTAATGAAAGGTTACACCTATCAGATTTTCCAATCTTCTAAGGATTTCACAATTATTTCAGATTTAGATAACCATGACTCTCGGTTTACCCCTCAAACATGATTATATCCTTTAAATGCAACCAAAAAACCACCATCATGGCTCAAACCAATTCTATTACACTTCAAGTTATTTCAATCTCATTTCAACGTGAAGCAAACTAGGGCTCAATACTAATGCTCCCAGTTAACCCTAAATCAATATGAGGGTAATCAAATCGATTTACAATGATGTTTCAAACATGGCTCAATGATGCTCTAACTTATTCCAATCCAATTGGACATTAACAAGATGCATTAAATCGATCACCAAACATAACCCTAGTTCATGGGCGATGCAGTAAACTCAATCTCCCAGTTCAAATGCACATAATAAATGAAATAATGACCATATTGAAAAATAAATTGAACCGAAATCAAGTCGCAAATGAAAAACCACTCAAAATACAAGTGCAAATTGACATGAAATGAGTTCACAAAATGTAGCTTAGATTGCAATAAAAAAGAAAATGACCCATTTAAACTCATGTTAAATCCATTAGCAAAATCAAATAAATGGATTAAATCCCTACCTTGTGATTTGGATGTCGAAAATAAAGCACACAAGTTGCACTTAGAAAACCTTAGGCGATGACCAATGAAATCCCCACACACAATGTATAGAACCCTAGTCTCCAATCCACTCAAGCACCTCAAAGCTCCTCATAGATGAAAATCTCAAGATATCAAAAGCATAATGAGGCCCAAAGACTCCAATCACACTATAAATTGAACCCCAAACAAGCATTAATGACAACCTGTCACTTACAGAATGAAATAAATGACATGACAAGATGTTTAACCAAGGCTCAAGGAATCCGTGAGGACGACGATTCTCAGAAAACAAAGATTTTGGAGAATCTGCATAGGGCTAGATTTAGCGAAAAGCATAGTTTTGGGGATTTCCAAGGTATGAGGATTCCACAAGAGCACCCATCAGAGTTTAGAATTCGGGCATACAACCTAATCCTTGCTAACTAGGTGGAAATTGGGTTTTGGGACTCTATCTTATTCATTGCTAAATGGTAAAAGGTATTAAGGAACCTCGAACCTTGAATCCTGATGACAGGTCGATAGGCTTCGAGCTTCACTATTCGAACTTCAAGCTTATTATTTATGATGTATAATGTATGCAACTAGGGAAAATTCCAACCTCTGACAAGTTCAAAAACTATTTCAAATTTTCATGAAAACAAGGATTTTAGGGAATCCAAGAAGGTAAGGATTTAGTGATGGAAGGCACTTTTTAGGAAATCTGATGATGAAAGGATTTAGTGAAGTGGAGATTTTCGGGGAATCTGCCATAAGGAGGATTTCTTGAACCTGAGCCCAATTGATCATTTAAAGGGACTTAGTCATTTTAGATGCTTGAAGATGAGGCCAATTGTTGCAAACACACTCACCCAAAGTACAAATGTAGTCCTTAAAAACACAAAGGTGAAGTCATCCAAAATTCAATGGACCCATCCCTTAATGGGAAAAGGAAGAACCTAAAGAAAAAAACAAAAATAAAGAGAAAGAAAAGAGGGTACCCACCTCAGGTGGGGCGTGTGTGCAAAAAAGGCACAAAAAATGGCAACTCTGCTGGGGAAATGCTCCATAGCATTTTGATGACAAACTAGAATCAAGAACCTGAAATCTCTAGTTTTGATCCTCATATCAAGTCAACTATTAAACTAAAGACTCAAAAATACTTGATGAACTAACCCATCATATACTGAAAATCCAAGTGTGTGCAAATGTATTCATTTCCCTACTTTAGTGACCATATAAAACCAAGTTCAGTCAAGTTAAGCTACATGAATGATTCAAACTCCAAAAGCAACCTGGATAGTGCCTTGCTGCTAGTCAGGCATCCATAGCCCCGATGAGGTTATCACTGTGATTGTCTCGAACATAGCTCTACTGCCAGCTAGGAATACATAGCCCCAATAGAGTTATTTGAATCCTCTTGAAGATTGAAATTCTTTTGATTTGCAATATTCCCCCCCCTTTTTTTTCTTTTTTCCTTTTTTGATTTTTCCTTTTCAACCCATGAACAATGAAGCTCACATTCAGGGCTGAGAATCATAGTGGTGCTAAAGTAGAAATCTAAGATTTTTCACTTAACAAACCTCACAAGGAATCTACAACAACCTTAGGATTGTTAAAATATGTGAAAAGATGGAACCAATGAAGTCCAGTCCCCACTGCATGAATGGTCTTACCTCAGTGACTGATTGAAATGGAGCAACAACATGTTTTTCTTTAGTGGCACCAATTTGAAAAATATGGTAGGATTTGACGTGGTTATGAGTATCCTTGAACAAGGTGGGCCAATAATACCCCACTCGTAAAATCTGATTTGTAGTACATGGAGCTGAACCATGACCTATCCAAAACTTGTCATGAAACTCATTCATAACATGAGCCACTTCCTCTTTCCCAAGACAACAAAGATAAATATCCTCGTGGTTTTTCTTATACAACATAACACCTTTCAAAATATAGCTACTACTCTTCAAACGCAAGGCTCTCCTCTACACAATATTTAGATGTACCAGACACTTTTGATTTAGCAAATAATACAGAACATCATTATACCATTCATTTGGTGAAACATCTTCAAGGTTATACTGCTTACTGTAAGGTCTAGATTAGTCTCAACCATTGTTCTGGTCAATGCTTGGCCTCTTACTAGTTTCATGGGTTGTATCTCCATATCATATTCTTGTAGCATTGTTACCCATTTATCTCTCCTTTCACCCAAATCATTTTACATCAGTAAAAGCTTGACTGCTGTGTTAGGAACAATTGCAAACACCTTGTTTCTCAAAATATAATTCCTAAACTTCTTCACACCTTGAACTAGTGCATAGGTTTAATTTTCAACATTAGGGTATCTCAACTCTGCATCTTTCAAGGGAGCACTCATAAATGCAATTGGATGCTCATCCCATTGATCTGATTTTTGAGTTAACATGCTTGCACATGAATGTTCAAAAGTAAACAAATATATGTAAAATGGATTAGAATAATCTGGACTCACCAAAATTGGAGCCTCAACTATTGCTCGCTTTATTTCCTCAAATGATTTCTTTGCCTCAGGAGTCCATTCTACTTTAACATCTTGCTTTAACATTGCATTAAGAGGTTTAACAATTTCAACAAAACCAACAATGAATTTTTTGACAAAGTTGATCTTACCAAAAAATGATTTCATTTCATTCTTATTGGCTAGAGGTTGAATTTTTAGTATGGATTGGATAGACACTGGGTCAATATATATACCATTTTCTGAAATAACATGACCCAACAACTTTCCTTCTGTCACTCTAAAGATGCACTTCTTTGGATTCAAGGAGATGCCAAATTCTCTGCATTTCTAGAATACTCTTCAAAGATCTGAAATATGGTCTCCTCTTTTCTTGGAAAACACAGTTAGATCGTCCATATAGATAATGATGCACTTTCCAATTAAGTCCTTGAATGCAATATCCATTTCCCTCTAGAATTTTGCTCCAACATTGATCAACCCGAATGGAATTCTCCTATATGCGAAGGTTCCCCATTTCATTGTGAAAGTTGTTTTGTGTCTATCCTCATACTGCACCATCACTTGATTGTAACCTAAATATCCATCAAGAAAAGACATCATTTGAGAGATATTTACAATCTGCAACACTCCATCTATCGATGGCACTAGATAGTTGTCTTTCTCAGTTGCACGGTTCATATTTCTAAAATCTAGACATAGTCTGATTTCCCCATTCTTTTTCTCTAATGGAACTAGATTGGCCACCCAAGTAGAATTTACAATAGGAAAAATGATATGGAAAAATAATAGTGTCATTACCTCTTTCTGGATGATAGGCTCAAATAATGCATTTATCGATCTTTACCTCTTCTTGAATGGCTTCGCATCTGGTTTAAGTGGGATCGTATGCATGATGATTGATGTATCATATGTTTTGAGATCCTCATAGCTCCATGCTATGATATCATGATATCGATGCAATTCTACATTAACTATTCCTTCCTTCTCTTCTAGGGTACAAACTTTATGAATGAATACATTCTTTACCTCTCCTGTAGTACCCATGTTGTGTGTCTCACACTAATTATCCGCTGAATCTTTTCTAGCTTGCTGATTTTGATCCCTTATTTTATCAAAATCAAAGATTCTCTCTAGTTGTACCATTCCCATTGGTATTATGTTCGTCTTTAGATTGATCACTCCTTCCATGTCAAATTTTGATTCTTCTAGTTCTACTTTTTCAATAATCTGTGAAGCAAAAAAATATGAACTAGTAATGAAATCCAGAATATGCTTGTCATCATCAAATACCCGAAAGTTAATGATGTTGTCAGGAATTGATGGAGTTGGAGTGAGTTCAACTATGAACCTCTTCAAATCGGATATGACAAGGGCTCTAAAGTACTTACTGCTTGAGCCAATACATCAACAATCTGATTTTTACTCTAGGGAACCAATTGAATATTGAATACATCAAATCCCTCTATTAGATCCCACACTCTATGCCTATAATTTTTCATTCTTCTATCATGGCATGAGTACTGCTTCCTAACCTGCTTTATCACTAATTTCAAATTTCTAAAAACTTGCAAGGCCTTAACTTTCTTCCTCAAAGCCATCAACAGTGCATGTTGTTGAGAAGTTGTTGAGATAACTTAGCATTGTTGTCATTGATGTCAACACCTGGGATCTAGAAGGTTGTGCTCCGGATAATATACAAAAATGATCTATCCTATCAAGTGCTATGATCTTACATAGTGTGGATGTTATCCTTGATACGAATATGGTAGTACTTCTTTTTGGGACATCCGTGGAAGAAAGTTAATGTAGAATAATGAAGTATAATATTGTGATGTTGGCTGCTATGCTTAAAGCTTACTCTGGGTATCCTTGCTATCCAGACATTCATGTAGCATGGTACAAATTTTGGTATGTCTAATTATGTTTCTCTAGTTGGCACTGAAATTGATGACAATCAAGAATTGGTCTTGGTTGTGGCATTCCCATAAGCTCCAGAATATATTTCATGTAATTCAAGTTTGCTATCTTTTGATAATTATGTTATGTAATGAACCTATCTCATGTATGACCTATTTATGGGTTCCTTGGTAGTGTGGTAAGAAGATCTTTATGTGCGACCTATCTTTTGGGTCCAGTGCAAGCGTGCAAAGCCTTATTGAATATCTCAAGGTTGTTCTTCAAGTCGACATGTTTTTGCTAGGCCGACTTAGGAGATTATGAAGAAATTGTGTTTGTTTGACCTAGGAGATTATGAAAGCATGGAATGGTATAAGTAAAATTTTATTTTGTTCGATGAAGTAAGAAGTGTGGAGTATGGTGTGTGTGAGAAAATAAAAGGGTGCGAAGGATTATACAATAAGAAAGCTGAAGGAAAGTGTTAGGAAGAAGTAATTTTCCTTACAAAGGTTGTGTGAGGAAGGTGTAGAAGATTCTTGACCGGATCTACTATAGAAAAATATTGTGCTTTAAATTGGAATTGACTTCATGCATATATAGATGCAGCTTCATCAGTTCATTTTTGTCAGTGAGACTTTTTTTTAGTCAGATGTTTTAATTGGGAAGTGAGCTCACCAGCAGTGAGCCTTACCTATAGTGAGCATTTTGGCAGTGAGCCCTTGCAAAAATCACCTTAATCGATGTTTTATAATTGAGAATTAGCATTCTTTGTGGTTTTTCCCTTCTTGGGTTTCTACGTAAATTTTGGTGTTCATTGTGCATGGTGTCATTGTGTGCTTTCATGTTCATATTTGTTTGATTATTATTTGATTGATATAAGCCTACTCTAGATTAATTAAATTAATGAAAATTGTTTTATGATAACTGATTCACCCCCCCTCTCAATTATTTGGACTTTTCTACAATTGGTATCAGAGCTTGGTCCTTTGCAGATAAAGCTTAACCGCTTGAGGGTGATCTTGGCAGCTTGAAGATGGCAGGAGATTATTACTTTGACAAAGAACTGAAGATAATGTTAGATGATATGGAAAGCATGTGATCTAAAAATGAAGAATTGAAAGAAAACCTTAAAGAAGCAAATGCTTGTATCTCAAAACTAAGGGAGAAAATATAGAAATTCAAAGCAAGACACAGAGAGGTCAACAGTGAATTAAAGGAGTGAAAGGAAAGTGTTGTGGATCTAGAACTATGGTTGGATGAATGCAAGAAGATTGAAGAAGATCTCAAAGATACCATCAAACAAAAAATGGAAGAATGGAACAAAACTGGAGAAAATATCAAAGATACCATCAAACATAAATCAAAAGAAAATGAGAAGTTGGATTAAGAGTTAAGAAGGCTGAAATTAGAAGCAAGAGTATGTGAAAGTAGCATAATTCTAGATCAACTCTTGTCCCTATAGAAATGTCACAAGGATAAGGGAGGACTTGGCTTCTTCAACGAAGGGGAAAGACAAAGTAATTGAAGCGGAAGCGAGATCTGTTGTAACAAGCAAGGTCCGAAACTCTAGAACACCTAAAATACCTTCGGTCAGGCAACCAAATGCTCAAAGGTACTTATCATTTAATGGCTATTGTATTCTATGCAAAAATTTTGGACATAAGGTTGTAGAGTGTAGAAGCAAGAAGGAACCAAGTATTCAATGCTTTAACTGTCACAATTTTGGTCACAAACCAAGTCATTACATAAGTGAATTATCTAATCTGGCTAGAAGGAATGGAATGAATAATCTCTTTCATGGCAATTGCTATCTATTCCATGTTATGGTCACAAAGGTAATCAATACAGATCTAGGGTTCACTTAGTTAAGTCAGGAAAAAGATGTTACAAGTGCATTCAACTCAGACATTATGCTAACACATGCAGATATATTGCTCCAGAAAATCTTGGAAATAAAAAGAAGATTGTAGAATCAAATGAATCTAAGAAGAAGATCATCATGGTTTGGAAGAAAAAGGAAACAAGTGTGGGGAGCTCTTTTGTGGTACTGGATCCTAGTACAAGCTCTTCTAGAATTTGAGCCAACTGCCTTGGCTCAGGGGTGTTGATGTATTTTTTATGCACTTCTCAACATAGGTAATGCATAGGTGCATCACCTCTCTTGAAAGACAATATTTCACAATCAGATTGCAGAACACTATCCCAAGGTCTCTAATGTCAGGTCTTGTCAGTGCTTGGAATATCTCAGTTGATTTATGTGGTTTGCTGGAATCACAAGGTAGACTTACAGATGAGTCACAAAGTGGGGAAGTTGGATATGCAAATGGAGTTCTTAGGATGAGAGAGTTGCTGTGTGTTTGCTGTAGGTTCAAACAATAGTCTTGAAATCCATTTTATCATTAGATTTGTCTTTACAATGTGCAATGAACCTTGCCATAGGTCACTTATTAAAAAAAGGAAAAAGGGTAGGGAAGAGAGGAAGTTCTTGGATTTGAAACTATGAATGAAAAATGATCATGGGGCTGCTACAACAGACAAACTCCCTAAACTGGGTTTTTCCTAGCCAAGAGGAACCTACAGTTATACAAAACCAATGCCATCTTCAAAGGACTGCAAATTTTCAAATTTCACACACACACATCATGCACATGCAATCGAACTAAGTTGCAACAATAAAGGAAGGAAGCTCAAACTAGCTTTGCAAAGTGATTCATCATCAATGAACCACGAAAAACATGAGCTAGAAATTCATCAAATACTGAAACAACAATCACCATGACCACTTCCATTCAAGAAACTAACAACTAAACTAAAAGGGAAGTAAAACCATGCACACATAATGAACAAACTCAAAAGGAACACCCATAAATCATGCAATGCTGCTTTTTATTGCTGTAGAATGTATTTACACGAGTTCTCCAACCATTTACAAATGAGCAGGAGACCCTTATTTATAGTTTTCCAAATACCAAATGAATGGCTAGGATTGAATTACATTGTGTGGATCAGATTTGATTGCACTAGGGCTTCACCTACCCCCCATTATATAGCAATTTAAAATACATCTTTTGTCTTTTCCCTATTTTGTCTTGTAGTGGCCAGTCACTGTAGCAATTTTGTCTTTAGCTGTAGCTGAAATTGCCTGAAAGCTGCCTTCTTCCCGTGATGGAATTGGACCATTCTCCATTGGATCAAACAAACCTCACCTATAGATTTGCATCATTGTGAGGTGGATTAGTGGTCCCTGATCCGATTAAAAAAATCCTAATGGATCATGATCATTTGTTTGGAGGGAGGAACAACCGCTCCCTCCCACCACCTTCAAGGCTACCCTTTGTGGTTAGTCATTGGCTTCTTTGACATAGGCCTTCTTCTAATTCCAGCTTTTTTGATGGGTGCCAGGGGAAGAGGTGAGCATAAATGAGTGGTGACAGGAGCTATGTGCTTTTCCTTATTCAACTTTCTCAATGGGTCTCCCCGACGGACCTGCGGTAGGCTCCTTGAATCTTGCATACATGAAGTGTCATAAGTGCATTCTGTACACACCTAAAAATGACCTAGGCCTGCGAGCACTATTTTACCACTTTTTGCCCTAGCATAATTATGACACTTTAATTATGTTCCTAACCCATCTTCAACTATTAATTAAATAATTCACAATTATTTAATTAATTCAGGGTCTTCTATTCTTCCTGATTATTAAATAAATAAATCATATTTATTTAATGTGTCACTAATTATCTAAAGTCAACTCATAATTAAATAAATTTCTCATTTTATTTAATTAATCTTTGTCATTAATGTCCTCTTGATTATCAAATAAATATATTTTAAATATATTTATTCAATATGTCACTAATTCCTAAATCCTCTCTTTTAATTAAATAGATTTGCTAATTTATTTAATTAATTAACCACTTCTTCTAAATTAAATAATTATTTTTAATTATTTAATTGCTGTATGTGACACTTCTTTATTTTTAAATAAAAAAATTTATTTAAAAATGTCTCACATAGTTAACTGATTCTTCTTTTAGTAATTAATTTAAAAAATCAATTACTCATTATCTCACAAAATCCATATTTTGAATTAATTTAATTCAAAATGGAAATATTCTTCTACAAATCAAGTAATTTCTAAAATTACTGATTTTCTAAAATCCCATATTCTTATCTTCTGATTTTTGCTAATTTCATCTCAACTGTCACATTTATTCTTGATTTAATTTATTTAATTAAATCTTATTCACACATTTGGGCATTTTCCCCTAACCCTAATTGAGAGTTGCTATTTTGAATCTTAACCATTGATTCTAGGGCATTTTCTCAATCTCTCATCTCATCCGTTCGTGCAAAATTGCATTTTCTATAAAATGACAATTTTGCTCTCATTTCAGGGACCTTGATCTTGATCTTGAATTTCTTAAAAAATATTTTAGATTCCTTGTTTATTGTCATTTCTTGCATTCTAGCCATTAGTATTTGAATATTTGCACTTATATTTCATCTTCTATGTGCATAAATCTTTTAAAATAAATCCTTCAAAGTCTTGTTTAGGTCTAGGCATATAGAGTTTGCTCCTCAAAATCTGAGGGCATCCATTATTACAGCAAGCTAGGAGGCATAATAGAAGTTAGTCATGGAGGAGAGAAATGGGTGAGATTGTTCTAGTTTCATTCCCTTTCTTTCACATTTCTCCTTTGCATTCTATCGTGTTGTTTGGATAATATTGCATGCATGTGATACTAACTTATATTGTTTTGCAGAAATCCTTCATTACACATTCATACACAAATCAAGGAAAACATTAGTCAAATCCTACAAAATCCTTGTTAGATCCATCCATGCATCATCAAAAGATCATAGTATTCATATTTGGAGCTCATTTGGGTCATAAACATTAATGCATGCTCAGGGGTGTGGGTGCCACAGGGCAGAAGGATGACGAATGGTGGGTGGTAGACGACAGACAATGGGCAGAGGGATGATGGACAACGGGCGGAGGGACAACGGCCTAGAAGAGAAGTTCCCAAACGACCATGGAGGGATGAAGTCCTAGAAACAACCACAAAGGGACGAAGTCCCGGAAAACGGCCACGAAGGGATGGAGTCCCGGAAACAACCACGAAGGGACAAAGTCTCAAAAAATGGCCACGGAGGGACGGAGTCTCGAAAACGGCCACGGAGGGACGAAGTCTCGAAAAACGGCCACGAAGGGATGGAGTCCCGGAAACAACCATAGAGGGAAGGAGTCCCAGAAAATAGCCACGGAGGGACGGAGTCCTGAAAACGGCCATAGGGAGGGACGAACTCTAGGAAATGGCCATAGAGGGACGAAGTCCCGAAAATGGCCACAGAGAGATGGAGTCCCAGAAACGGCCATGGAGGGACAAAGTCCCAGAAAATGGCCACAAATGGATGGAGTCCCAGAAATGGCCATAGAGGGATGGAGTCCCGGAAACAACCACAAAGGGATGAAGTCTCGGAAAGGAAGTTCCGAAACTTCGCAAAACTTAGCAAATTTGATATTTTTTAATTTTAGCACATGGGAAAAGGGGTAGAAAGAGTGCCAAGACATTCTTCCTCAAGATTTGGCTTATTTTGAAAAATTCAGAAGTTTGGAAGGGGGAACCCGAAAGGTCGCTGCCCTTTTGAAATGATAATGAGCACATGACCACCTGGAAGGGAAGTTCCAGATAGCCATGGAGGGACGAAGGTACGAAAATGGCCACAGAGGGGCAGTGGCCCAGAAAATGGCCACGGAGGGACAAAGTCTCGAAAAATGACCACGGAGGGGCTGCGGCCTAGAAGGAAATTTCCCAAACTTCCCGAAACTTAACGAAACCTTCGAAGCTCACTTAGGAATCATAAAAAACATCCCAAATCCATAGGAAACTTGTACCCAAAGTCCAAAAATGACGAAAAATGTGAAGCATGCGAGGAGGGGCTAAGTTAACAGGAACAAGGAAAAAGGCGAAAAAAGGAAGGGGGACTTTGTTTCTCCCCAGATTTGAATGCCCCAAGTAAAATAAAGGGTCGAGAGAAACATTTATAGGTCAATTTCCATTAATGGAATGCATTGATTTCTTTGTATGACGGACCCAAGTTAGGTGAGATGATTTGAAAACAGCCATGGGATTGCTGGGGACCAATAGTCGAGAAGACGTCGATGGATAGCCGTTTCGAAAGTTCTAAGAGAAATCGACGGTGAGAGAAGCTCTGGGACCCGACGGGCGGAAGGCTACCACTGAACGGCTATTAGAATCAACAAATGAGCAATGGAAACCCAAAAGGGGAGATCCGATGAGCCAAGCCCGGCGGGCCCCACAGATGGTAGTTTTGAGACATTAAGGCAAACAACAGCTAAGGACCCGTGAAGACCAAAGACCTTGGAATTTGAGGGGGAAAAGAACATGGCCAAATTTTAGATGACTCTTTTGAGGTTTGTTGACCATCTTGAACACCAACACGGGGGAACGCCAAATGAGGCAAAGCCAAAAGTGACCCGACAAGGAGAAGGAAAGAGAGGGTCCCCGTTTTGAATGGGGCGTGTGTGCAAAACATGCACAACAAGGGGGAGTTTTGCAATGCATATCCTGATGTGTTTTTGGCATAACCAAATTTGATGTGGTTGGTAATGTATGATGAAGCTTAATTCGGCTGATTGAAAAGCGAAGTACAATTGATGGCATCATTGATGTAATTTTTGGTGGAAAAATCATCATGAGCAATTAAGGATAAAAGGTGGAGTTTTCAAATCATTTCTCATAGTTTGCAAAGAAGAAGAAGAAGTTTCATTGAGCGATAAAAGATTGAAGAAGATAAGCGCGATGATGGAATCCATTGACAAAGAATTGAATGGCGGTATTCTGCTAAGGCTGAAGGGAGTAGAGTTGGATGAATTTGATCATTGGAAGATGAAGGAAATGGAACTAGGGTTGAAGATAGATGAATTGCAGAATGTAAGTGCCCTGGGTATCGATTTATGTGGAGAATTTCCTTGGATTTCTGAAAAAGAGTCTATCTTGTTCCTGTTGAGTCGATCCAAGGATGGCAACATCATTTTGGACAAACCCTATCCAATCACTAATGAAGCCATTAAAGCAATTAATGGATTGTGCAATGTTGGTGGCCTCCCTGGGAAGAAAATGGTGAAATACAGAGATGTGGAGAAACTTACTGGTATCGAAAAAGACACCTTAGCTCTACTGATAAATGTTACCGATCCTATAGTAAGGTATGTTGCTTATGGTATCACTTACAAAATCTATTTCAAAAATTGTGAAGGTTTTACTTCGGCTATTGCTTTGTATCTTGCACATAAGATGGTGAAGGAAAATAAATAGTTTGACCTATGTAGCCTCATAATTGAAAACTGATTAAGAATGTCAGAATGTCTTTGGTTGAGAGTTAGCCCTTCTGGTTTGGGTCTCTGCTCATGTGTTTGGTATTTTACTTTTTGAGTGTGCTACCGTCAAAGGAGAATGTTAAGTGGAAGTCCAACATCCCTTTCAGAAATCAAGTTTACAGATATTTGGAATGTATGGAAGATAAAGCAAGTGCATGCAAAGTTTATTTCTCATCCTTGTAGATGAATCTATGCTTTGGTGTGATAGTGTCTAGTGCTATGCATATCGTTCAGTTTGAGGAGGGTTCCTCCTCTAGTAAGAAAGAGAGAGGTTGTCATTGGTGGTTCCCCTCTGGAACCTGAAAGGAGAAAAATTAACACAAAATATGTCTTCACTATCTCAGAAGAGAAGGAGAAGGAAGAAAAATCTTTGCCTAGATCTAACTCTTTTGATCTAGATGAAGTTCACTTGGTGTTGGATGAAGGTGATATGAAAAATATTGGTGAAAAGTGGTATGCCTGCTCTCCGGTCAATAGGATTAGAATTGAATATGCCTTAGTTGATTATCTTCTCAAAAAGGGTATTACTATTTTATATGTTTCTGACTCGTTACCAGATGATTTGGTAGAAGTTTTTGAAGAAAGGTTGTTGCGAGAAGGATCTGAAGGTCATATGTTCCAAGCTATGATTGAGAGAAGGTGTGTCAAAGCCAAACAAAAATTGTCCAAATACATTAGTGAGACAAGAGAATGCATAAGGATATGTATGACATCTATAGGTATTATCTTTTGGGTCTGGTGCTAGTGTGCAAATCCTTATTTAATATCTCAAGGTTGTTCTTCAAGCCGACATGTTTTTGCTAGGATGACTTAGGAGATTATGAAGATATTGTGTTTGGTCGACCTAGTAGATTATGAAAGCATGGAATGGTATAAGTAAAATTTAATTTTGTTCGATGAAGTAAGAAGTATGGAGTATGGTGTGTGAGAAAATAAATGGGTGTGAAGGATTATGCAATAAGAAAGATGAAGGCAAGTGTTAGGAAGAAGTAATCTTCCTTACAGAGGTCCTATAACCCTAGTAGATGCATCATCAACAACATACGGGTCCCATCACCTAGTGTAAGCATGGTGAAACCTATTATTGAATGAACCTATTGGCTCATTGAACTCCCCCTTAACTAATGTAAACTTCTAATACAAAACATTGGGACTAATAGGGATTTAAATTTCTGTAGAAAACTACTTTTCATTTAATTCCAAGTAGCAAATGAACCAATAGGTAAGTGAATATACTAGTAAAATGCATCCTCACCCAATGAATAAGGAAAGATCCTACAAGCCACATCTTCCTGGTTGATCTAACTATCCTTAAGAGTGATTTGAAATATCCTGATATGTTCTTCATTTGTCCTTCGATGATCATTGATATGAAACTTGGAGTAGAAATTTTTAATATTGTTGGGAATTTCATGATAGTCATTGAAATTCAAGGGTGATGGATTGTTACCTAGCCAATCCATTGGTGGAAGCGAAGGTGGTGTTGGCTAAGTTACAACAACCTGTGGCTGAGATAAAACAACCTGAGTATGAATGAAAGGTGAAAATGAAGGAATAGGTTATGTGGATGGTGGAGAAGGTGGAGTAGGTGGTCGAGTAGGTAGTATAGATGATGAATCCTCCCCTTTCTTGGTTCTTCTAACCATGTCAAGGGTCTTTAAATATTGGAACTCTCCCTTATCTGGTGTAGATCTGGTAACTCTGTAGAATCTTTGAGGGGATAATAACCCAATCCAATCCAACTTTGTTCAAAACAACCCTCCTTCTAGCACCAATTCTATTGATGGTGTTTTTAGCACTATAACAACACATACATAATACAAGTATCCTATCTCTCTTGAAAGATGATTTCTATTAGCAAGCCTCAAGAAATAATCCCAAGGTCTTTAATGTCAAGTCTTGACAATGCATAAACAACTTAGTGAAAATGTGATTTGCTGGTAATCACAAGGGACATTTATGGTAAAACGAAAGCTAAAATTCTTAAGTCAACAATGAAGGTTTTGCAAGATCTAAAAATGAAAATAAACCCTACGATATTCCGAGATCCATGGTCTAGAAAATATTTTTTTCAATCCTACTCTAACAACAATCTCAAAGAAATATCAAAAGACAATGGTTTAAAGAGATTTCTAATCTAAATCCTAAGTGCAATCATGAAAAAAATACAACATTCAAGTTGGACCAATCTTCAATAACCAATTTCTACTTAACCAAGACAAGATCTATAGTATAATAGAACTAGTGCAATCTCCAATGGTATGAAAGATTTTTAGACTCTGAAGCATTCAAACATTCACCCAAAAACAACATGAGATGAATAAAAACCCACAATTGAACTATTGCAATAAGAGTAGGCCCAAGCTAACTATACACAATAACTTACAACTAGCAAGCCGCCAATAGTATGGTGGTGCAGGGGCTATTGGCAGATGGTTAGTGCTCCCCTTGGGATTTTCAACATGGACTAACTGCCTCTCGTGGATCTATTAACTCTAGCAGTTGTATCGGGCATTAACAGGTCGATCTTTTGGTGCAACGACAACTGTGGGCCAACAATTAGTATCAGAGCCAAAGGTGCCAGGTTCGAATCCCCTTGGGTAACATTGAGGGGGAGTTTTTTGGAAGATGGTCAATGCTCCCCTTGGGATTTGCGACATGGACTAACCACCTCCCGTGGATCTCTTAACTCTGGCAGTTCTATCGGGCATTAACAAGTTGATCTTTTGGTGCAACGAAAATTGTGGGCCAATAGGGACACCTTGTCAATAGGGTCACATGTTTGGTTTTTAGGTGTTCAAAGTCTTGTTTGGATGTAATATGGTCATAATAGACCATTTTCAATGTAATAAGTCATGTGGGGCCGGTAGTTGATAGTTTTGTCAAGTTTTGTAATTTGTTGTAAAAGTTGCTTTGCAACTTTGCAAATTTTGTCATGTAAGGAAGATGAACTGTCATGTAGTTCAAAAGTTGGTTAGAACCATTGGTTTGTGGTTTTTCAAGTTTAAATATTCCTCATAAAATTTGAGGAATTCTTCTGGAACTCATTTTGGTGCACAAGCAATAAAACAACTTTAATTTTCTGTGTTTTCTTCAAAATCTGCTGCTATAGGAAGTTTGTGCGGCCTGTACGACCTAGTAATGAAGTGAATTTTCTTGGGATTGATGTAGGAATGTGTTGATAAACTTTTTTTTTTTATTTGAAGTTTTTTCATAAAATTTTAAGCATTTGGTGAGCAATTTTCTGAAAATGGGTTCATGAAAACCCTGAATTTGAGGGTCTGTAGACAATATGGAATTTAAAATCCCATTCCACTGGTGAAATTATCTATAACTCGATGGAATGGAAATAGATAGGTTTATTTTCATGTCTATTAGGATTTGAGTTGTAGGGGATGGAGTTTGGGCCCTGTTTGTGCAAGCCCTAGCTTAATATCTCAATGTATTAGGCTAGTTTTGATAGGTAGGAGTAGGGTTATGTGGTTAGATGAATTGGTGGTTGATTCAAGTGATAAAAATTGTAGTTCCTGACCCTATATGATCTATCCAAGGTCTGGGAATGAAGATTGGTAATCTGGGAAAAGGATATCACACACTTGCTTTGTAAAAGAGGCCTAATTGGTCTTAAGGGGCAGCGCAACAGTCCAGTTTAGGAGGGTATGTTCTGAAACAAGTATATGCACAAAGTTGATATGTTTAGGAAGAGAATAAAGGGTATCCTAAAATGTATTTCTTTCATGGGTTTGAGGAATTATCTAAAATATATTCCCAAATTTCATGGTTTGATGTGCTACAAGCAAAATTGAGAAAATTGTGTGAAAGCGCCAAGTTAGGGGCTTCACGGTTGAAAGATTGTTCAAATTTGATTGAGTTGTGATTGGTAAGAGATCTACACCCTTGCTCTGCATCAATTGGTATCAAAGCATAGGTTTTTATCTTTTGAAGGAAAAAGATTGAAGTTTGAAGAAGGGAAAGTTGCAAATTGAAGGACAAGATGCCTCCTAAAGGAAGTGGAGTCATTGCTAGGGAAATAAGGATGATGAAAGAGTCTCAAGAAGAAATTTTGGCTAGGCTTGCAACATTGGAAAGAAATCAAAGGAGAGGAAAGGCCACTAAAGAGGAAAGTGACCGAGAGGAAGAGGAAGAGGGTGAGAATGAGAACCCTCCAAGAGGAGTCCAAGGTGATGATGAGTTGGACCCTGATGAAAGAAGGATGGTTAAGATGTTGAAGGTTTTCAGAGGAGATGCTTCTGAGGTGAAAATGGAATTGCCCATGTATAGTGGGAAGATGGATAGTGAAGAAGTGTTGGACTGGATTGATGCACTAGACAACTACTTTGAGTACAAGGAGGTAGCAGAAGAACAAAATGTAAAGTTTTCTAAGACTAAATTGAAAGGCCTTGCCCTAACATGGTGGAACTATGTACATGAGGAGAGAGTGAAAAATGGAAAATAAAAAATCAATTCATGGGATATGATAGTGTCTAAGGTGAAAAGTTAATTCTTGCCCGGTGACTATGCAATACAAACTTTTAGAAAGTTGCAAAACTTAAAGAAAGAAGAGATGGATGTCATGGCCTACATTGAGGAGTTTCACAAATTGAGGAGAAGGTCATGTTGAAGATGAAGTTGAGAAGATAGCAAGGTATATGAATGGATTGATATTTCAAATTCAAGATGAATTGAGTCTTGCCACTCCTAGAAAGGTTGAAGAATGTTTTCAGTTGGCTGTTAGAGCAGAAGAGAAACTGAAAAGAAGGTAGGGAAAATAAAGTAGAGACAGAGGAAATAAATTTAGGGGTAGAGGATCTTTTGGTGGAAGAGGGAAAACATAAAAAATCACAAGGTGAGTCAAGTGGAAATCAAGAACAAAGCTCAGAGTCAAGAGGTGGATTCAGAGGTAGAAGAACTAATGGTAGAGGCAGATTTGGAGGACAAGGCAAAGGTTCCAATAACTTTTCAGGGAGATGCTATTAGTGTAACCAATTTGGTCATCAAGCATGGAATTTCCTGAAGAAACAACCTTCAACATCTCATGGTGGTGAAAGGAGAACATTGTTGGTGTAAGAGGAAGATTGTGAGAGTGTTAACTCTCCTTCTCAACATGCTGCTCTAGAGGTTGGGGAGAATCTGATGATGAGAAGAACACTCTTCAAAGTTCCTATGGTGAAGGAGCCTCCACAAAGAAAGTCCTTGTTTATAACAACTTGTAAATCTCAAGGAAAGGTAAGTAAGGTTGTTGTAGATTCTGGTTCAACTGATAATTTAGTTTCCTTGGAGATGGTTGAAAAACTAAAGATGAAAAGGATTCCACACCCCATAGCTTATAAGGTTTCTTGGATAAATAAGGGTCAACAAATAAACATGGGTTGAGTTTAATATTGAGGGGTATGAAGACAAGATCTTATGTGATATCATCCCAATGGATGTTTATCACTTGTTGCTAGGAAGACCCTAGTAGTATGACATAAAAGAAAAACATGATGGGCAGAAAAAATACATATGTGATTGAAAAAGATGTTGTCCTTTACCCTCACTCCTTTGCAAGATGACAATGTAGATACACAAGTTGGGTCAAGTATCATGTTAGTTGGGGAGAAATAATTATTGAAAACCATGAAGGAGGAAGGTGGTTAGGGGTATGCAATCATAATCAGACCCAAATATGTTTTGATAGTAGCAACCATGGAAAATGTGCCCAAGGAAGTACAAAATTTGTTGAATAAGTATCAAGAAATAGTTGTTGATGAACTCCCTAGTTCTTCACCACCCATTAGGGATGTGAGCCATCACATAGACTTTATTCCAGGTGCAAACTTACCCAATAAGGCTACATACAAGATGACCCCTCAAAAAAATGAATAAATAAGGAATCAAATACAAGAATTGTTAGATAAGGGTCTCATAAGGGAAAGTTTAAGTCCATGTGCTATTACTACAGTGTTGGCACCTAAAAAAGTGGGGATTGGAGAATGTGCACTGATTCAAGGGAAATCAACAAAATCACTATAAGGTATAGGTTCCCAATACCTAGAATGGAGGATTTGATGGATTGTTTAGGAGGATCTTGCTATTTTTCTTAAATTGACCTCAAAAGTGGCTATCATCATATTAGGATAAGAGAAGGGGATGAGTGGAAAACTTCCTTTAAAACCAATGAGGGGTTGTATGAATGGATGGTAATGCCATTTGGATTTTCAAATGCTACAAGCACTTTTATGAGGTTAATGAATGAAGTTTTGAAGCCGTTCATAGGGAAATTTGTTGTTGTGTATTTGGATGACAAACTTTTGTTTAGTAAGACCAAAGAATAACACTTGCAACATCTTGACATGGTTTTGTAGAAGTAAATGAAGAGAAGTTGTTGATAAATATCAAAAAATGTGAGTTCATGAAAGAGGAACTAGTGTACCTTGGTTTTATCATTGCTAAAGGTTCATTGAAGATGGATCCCACCAAAGTAGAAGCAATTCTCAGTTGGCCAACTCCAAAATCAGTAGGGGAGGTAAGAAGCTTTCATGGACTTGCTAGTTTCTATAGGAAATTTATAAAGAATTTTAGTAATATCTTCTCTCCAATTATTGACACCATAAAAGGGGACAAAAGGAAAAGGTTTCAATGGATTGATGAGGCAGGGAAAAGCTTTCAATATCTAGAAAAAAGAGTGGCACAACAACCCATCCTTTAATTACCTGATTTCTAAAAAGTCTTGAAAATAGAGTGTGACGTAAGTGGGTTTGCAGTTGGACTAGTCCCGAGCCAAGAGGGTAGACTGGTGGCTTTCTTTAGTGAAAATCTTAATGAGGCCAAAAAGAAGTATTTTTCATATTATTTAGAATTGTATGCAATGGTTCAAGCACTGAAAAAGTGTAGACACTATCTCCTTCCCAATGAATTTATTGTGTTTACTGACAATCATGCTTTAAGTTTCTTGAACAACTAGGACAAATTGTGTCACAGACATGTGAAGTGGGTGGAGTACCTACATAGTTATACTTTCAACATAAAGAACAAAAAAGGATAGTCCAACAAGGTGGCAGATGCTTTGAGTAGAAGGTCAATGTTGGTGCAAGAAATTTAACTTCAAAGTGTGGGAATAGATGCCTTGAAAGGTATGTATGAAGGAGATGAGGACGTTAAAGAGTTATATGCTATTTGTGATCATTTTAAGGGTGCATTTCATGATGAATATTATGATTTTCTATTACAAGATGGATTATTGTTCAAGGGTGCCCAGTTATGTGTTCCAAAGTGCTCCATGAGAACTAACTTGATAAAAGAGAAACATTGTGGAAGCTTAGGAGGTCATTTTAGGGTGGATAAAACATTGGAACAGGTAAGGAGATTTTACTATTGGCCAAAGATGTAAGTGGATGTCAGAAAATTTGTGGAAAGTTGTGTAATTTTACAAAGAGCCAAGGGTTCCAGTTCTAATGCAGGTCTTTATCAGCCTTTTCCAGTACCTAATAAACCATGGGAGTCTGTTAGTATGGATTTTGTGTTAGGTTTTCCAAAAAATAAGAGGGGTTATGGAAATGTGTTTTTTGTTGTTGATAGATTTAGTAAAATGGCTCATTTTATTCCATGCAAGTGCACAAGTGATGCTTCTTATATTGCAGGGTTATTTTTCAAAGATATAGTTAGAATTCATGGGCTACCATTGACTATTGTATTAGACAAGGATTCAAAGTTTGTAGGTCACTTTTGGAGGACCCTTTGGAGGAAGCTTGGAACAAATTTGACCTTTAGTACTGCCTATCATCCAAAAATAGATGGGAAAACTGAAGTAGTCAATAGGTCACTTGGAAATATGCTTAGATGCCTCACAAAGGAGCATGGACAATAATGTGACTTGATTCTTCTACAAGCTGAGTATTCCTATAATGAATCCATCAATAGAAGCTTTGGAAAAATCCCATTTGAGGTGGTATATGGACTGAAACCTAGAGGTGTGTTTGAGCTAATGGATTTGAGTGGAATGGAGAAGAGGAGTACTGAGGGAGAAGGATTTGTAGAGGCCATGAGGGAAATACACTAGTAAGTTAGAGAAAAACTTCAAAAAAGTGTTGAGAAATACAAGAAACATGCAAATTTTAGGAGAAGAGATGTTCAATTCAAGATGGGAGATTTAGTACTTTCACATTTGAGGAAGGAAAGGTTTCCAAAAGGAAAGTGTAAAAAGTTGCAGATGAAGAAAATTGGGCCATGTAAGGAGGTCCACAAATTTGGTGAGAACTCCTATGAGATAGAACTCCCTCCTGGTGTTGCTATCTCTCCAATCTTTAATGTTTCTGACCCTTATCCTTTCAAAGGATCTATGTTTTTAGGTGAAGAAGCAGGTACATCTGAAGTTCAAGATGAAGATTGGGTCAAAGACCTACCCCCAAGTCAACCTTTGAAGCTTGAAGGTATTTTAGACACAAAGGAGGTGAAGAGAACAAGGCACAAAGTCTATAATGAATATCTTGTGAATGGTAGGGTATCCCCCATGAAGATGCAACATGGATGATAGAGGAGGACATTAAAAGGCATGGAACAACTGTTCAAGACCTGATCTCAGGTGGAGCCTGAGATTCTTTTCTCCCCGGGTATATGGTGCAGGTGCACCTTGCCAATTTTTGTCAATAGGGTCACATGTTTTTTTTTTAGGTGTTTAGAGTATTGTTTGGATGTAATAAGGTCATAATAGACCATTTTCAATGTAATAAGTCATGTGGGGTTGATATTTGATAGTTTTTTCAAGTTTTGTAATTTGTTGTAAAAGTTGCTTTGCAACTTTGGAAATTTTGTCATGTAAGGAAGATGAATGGTCATGTAGTTAAAAATTTGGTTAGAACCATTGGTTTGTGGTTTTTCAAGTTTAAATATGCCTCAAAAACTTTGAGGCATTCTTCTGGAACTCATTTTGGTGCACAAGCAATAAAACAACTTCAATTTTCTATGTGTTTTCTTCAAAATTTGCTGCTACAGGAAGTTTGTACGGCCTGTACAGCCTATTAATGAAGTGAATCTGCTTGGAATTAATGTAGGAATGTCTTGAGAAACTTTTTTATTTTATTTTAAGTGTTTTCATAAAGTTTGAAGCATTTGGTGAGCAATTTTCTAAAAACAGGTTGAAAACCCTGAATTTGAGGGTTTGTAGACAAAGTATGGAATAAAAGCCCGTTCTACTGGTGAAATTCTCTATAACTCAGTGGAATGGAACTAGATAGGTTTCTTTTAATGTCTAGTAGGATTATAGTTGCAGGGGATGGAGTTAGGGCCCTATTTGTGCAAGCCCTAGCCTAATATCCCAATGTATTAGGCTAGTTTTGATAGGTAGGAGTAGGGTTATGTGGTTAGATGAATTGGTGGTTGATTCAAGTGATAAAAATTATGGTTCTTGACCCTATGTGATATTTCCAAGGTATAGGAATGAAGATTGGTAATCTGGGAAAAGGATATCACACATTTGCTTTGTAAAAGAGGCCTAATTGGTCTTAAGGGGCAACACAACAATCCATTTTAGGAGGGTATGTTCTCAAACAAGTATATGCAAAAAGTTTATATGTTTAGGAAGAGAATAAAGGGTTTCCTAAAAGGTATTTATTTCATGGGTTTGAGGCCTTCTCTAAAAGATATGCCCAAATTTCATGGTTTGATGTGTGACAAGCAAAATTGAGAAAATTGTGTGAAAGCACCAAGTTAGGGTCTTCACAGTTGAAAGATTGTTCAAATATGATTGAGTTGTGATTGGTAAGAGATCTCCACCCCTGCTCTTCATCATGTGGATTGAATATTTCTCAAACACCTCAAATACTTTATCATCAACATGAAAGAAATGAACTAAATCTAAAAACTAATCACTTAAAGCAATTTTGAAACATAGGAACCATGCATACAGATGAAACAACACAAAAAATTTCACTAAGCCAATGTCTTTTCTTGCATTTACTTCACCAAAATTTGCAACAATTCTTGAATTAGTTCTTTCAATGAGGAAGGACCTCATATATATAGAGTTTACGTCAAATATATGTCGACCTAAACCAAAATTAGGGCACTTGATTTAGGTCAGCCATAATAGGTGTGCCTAGTATAATTTTTATGCCCATTTAATTTTGAAACAAAGATAATTTTGACTCCAAACCAGTATGTACTCCTATTGGTTTTGATTTATGGTTGCACTTGTTGTTGAAGGGATGTCATGCTTTGCAAAAGTGTGTTAAGGAGAGCATCGTTGTTATTGTAAGGTGGAGGGGAATAGGGTGGAGTGGTATATGTATGCGGAGTGAAAGTGAATTGTAAGTTGGTGAGGGCGGATGGTGGAGGAGATATTGTATTCAAATGCAAAAATATAGAAGGATTCTCAATGGAAGTGCCTAAGGAAGTGTTCACATTGCTAGTAGGTTGAATTGTTGTGGTAGGTTGAGTACTAGTGTA
This sequence comes from Sequoia sempervirens, assembly GCA_007258455.2. Lineage (NCBI taxonomy): Eukaryota > Viridiplantae > Streptophyta > Pinopsida > Cupressales > Cupressaceae > Sequoia > Sequoia sempervirens. The sequence continues at coordinate 78,875 of VDFB02082595.1, forward strand.
TTTAGGAATGGAAATGGGTATTGTAGAAGAAGGGATTGAAGTTCCACCATGTTTCAATCCTCACAAATGCTAACAAAATATGCTCTTAACCATCAAACAAGACAACTATCCAACCTTAGACAACTACCCATGTGTTTTCTTTTATAGAAACAAGCTCACACAAAACCACCAAGTGGTATTACATAAAACCATGTGACTAACACCTTGAGCTTACAAAACAAATAACCCCTCAATTAATATTGGTACTAAGTTTTCCCAACATTAAATATTTTTCCCATGTGTAATCCCACATTAAATATTTAATTTTGCAATGTTATATACAACACATAAAATGGCCCCAAGAATGTTAGGCACACATCCATAGATTCCCTAGGTGCATCATATAATAAATAAAATACTACATTATAAAATTATGCAAGGCACAAATTACACACCTTTTCCTAACATACATCTTGAAAGAAGTATAGAAAGATGTGTTATACCACCATTCGACTATTGGTGGTAGCCATTGTACCCATCACTCTTATTTATTTGAAGCAAAGAATTAAAGCTAACCTTCCAAGCAATTTTTTATGGCCTTAGTATATCCATTATATTAGGGATGATATGATGAGTTATAATAAAGTTAAGTTTCCAAACATGAAAATAAGTTAGTCTAAAAATTACTTGTAAATATAGGATCATAATCAGCTACTCTAATTTTTGGAGTCCTGTGTGGTTTCTAAATAATATACATAAAGACTATTGTGATAGTGATTACTATAATTAGGTGTTCTAAAACACAAAAATATGCATAAATTTGGTTAGATGATCCAAAACAACCATGATGATATTTTTTCATTTAGATTTGTGTAAGCTACTGATAAAATCCATAGATAACTCCTCCCACCTCTAACTTGAGATAGACAAGGGCTACAAAATTCCCAAATTATTAAGTATCTCCTATTTATTTTTTGACATACCATGCATTTTGCTATAAATTTTTTATCATCCCCTTTTAGCCCCTCTAAATATAAATCTTGCTTAAGTTCCCATCAATCAGAGAAGCATGTACTTTTTCCAACACCTTAAAATTAAGGGTTGGATTATTGCATAGGTATAATAAAGCATCCAATACAACAAATCCCTATGATTTGCTCCATTTTTTGCTTCCACCCACTTTTTTAATGTCTTTTTTGCCAACTTTTTAAAAACGCCAGCGCTATTTATCGGGATGGCGCTATTTTTGGCGTTTATTTGCACTGATCAGGACAAGTCGACACTAATTTTGGTGCTACTTTGCACTGAAATGAGCACTGTCTTTAGCGCCGATATTGGCTTCGAGTGTGGTGCCACCATTAGCGCCACATTTGGCTCTAAGTTTAGCTTCGAGATTAGCACCACTTTTAGCTCCAAATTTAGCTTTGAGTTTAGCTTCGGGTTTAGCGTCAGTTTAGACACCCCTATGTTTAAGAGACATATTAATATGTCTCATTGATGATGTAAAATAGTGAAATGTCGACAAGATACAGGCATATTGAGGAGTTAATCACTTACGTCACATTGACAAGGTATATCTACAAGTTCTCGGTGAAACACAACTCTTGGATATAATGAAGTAATGTCGATGAGACATTGAGATATCAGTAAGACAAATAAGATTGTCTCATTGACACTCAATTAATGATCAAAAGCATAAACCGCTATAGCACTGGGAAGGCGAGCAACATATGCGGTAGAGCATTATACACCACAACCCCGCAACAAGAAGCCTTGAGCAAGGTAGTAGTGTGGTAAACAACAAAAGGGAAGGGGAAAATACTGCCATATCGTAGCAATAATCATGAGTCTTCTCGACATGATAGAGTAACACTGATATATAAATAAATATTGCTGAAGGAAAATATCGATGAGACAGTGGGATATCGGCAAGAGATATTAACTTGTCTCATCTACACTGGCAACCAATATCAAAGGAACATAAGATCTAATGTTGATGAGACATTGATATATTGGTAAGACAAATAAGATTGTCTCATCGACACTCTTCAAGTAATGATCAAAATCATACACCACTATACCACCAGGAAGGTGAGCAACATATGCAGTAGAGTGGTATACACTGCAACCCCGTAGCAAGAAGCCTTGAGCAAGGTGGTAGTGTGGTAAACAATAGAAGGGAAGGGCAGAACACCGCCATACCACAATAGGTATAATAAGAGACAACAGTAGTATGGTAATCATGGCATGATTACAATTTATAGCACTAAATGCAGCAAATCACATCAGTCACAATCCATTTGAATAAATCATTTGAAAATAGCCTGCCAAAATATTCTAAAACTCTAATAAACATACTCTGAAATTTTTTGTCGAAATCTTATTTTCAGGAATAGCCTACTAGAATGGAGTTTTCATTTTAATAAACAAGCAATAAAACCTTTGTTGAAACCTTATTTTCAGGCGTAGCTCACCAAAATGGAGAAGTGTTTCAGTAAAGAATGACATAGAATGGTAAGGACATGTGTGTGATAGGAGGCATGTAATGCCCCGTCTTAATAACCTAAGAATGTTGCAAATGTGTTATAAAGGTGTAATAATTTTTTTTTAAAGTTTAATTATAAGTTAATTAATTGCATACATTCTTAGGTTAAGCGACGTTACACTACTTTGAGTTATCCATAAGTGACTAAAGTATTTCGTATTGCACATATTAAATATTAACACAAAGATAATCATTGCATAACATAACATTGAAATTTCCATTCATAATAATATATTAAAGTACAAACATGTTTTTCCATACATTGCATTTGATATGATATTACAATTCTCATCCATCTTGATGAGGTAGTTCTATAAAAATTACAATTACATTTACAATGATATTCACCTCATAACATTTGAGGGATGTTTTCAATACAAGATTACAATATACAATGAGGAAGTACATATAAGATCCAAGTGCGAGCTCTCCATCCATGAAGCTCTCCATGCCATGATCACAAACTGGGGACCCAACGGAGTAAGGTGCGCGTTCCACCCAACCATGTGGTACCCATAGGTCCACCCCCCGTGCTAGGAGATAGTAATAAGGTTACCTAGACCTAATCTGCTAACCCTAGACACTAGTACACAACAGACTATTGGTTACATTGCTTCCAGATTTTAGACAATTGATTGTAATACAAATACAAGGTTTGACTGTTATTCTAGGTGGAGTGTCATCACAATGTTGCAAAGGTTACCCTGGTGTTTCTTCCTAGGTTCCGGCCCCCAATCTTGGGGTTACCCTGGTAACCTCTTACGAAACCCGGCCCCTATTGCATACTGTTGCGGAATCGTATGTCTTTTAAAGGAAACAATACATCGATTTTCCATTCCAGGCCTTCTCATCTTATACTCATGACTGAAATAGCTCAAGAGTCATAAGAGAGGCATAAACATCTTGTTAAGTGTTTTATTCTAACTATTGTGTCATTTAGTTATCACTGAGTTACTAACTACTTGTAAGTTACCCTGACACCACTTTGTGTGTCGGCCCTTACAAATAGCCACTCCCCTAAACATAACATGGATATACTGTGTTTTTCTGACTAGGGTTTATAAGGTGCACAAAGTACATCACAAATAGGAAATTGACCCACATTGGTCATTAAAACTTTTACGAGAATTCAGGTATCAAAACACTATATTTTACACATACACAACTCAAATCATCTCAAGATATACTTTGAATAATAACAACCCCCCCCCCCTTACTACACAAATCCTTCTGGAAGACTTATACATTTAATGCATTCCCAAATTAACCATTAAAAAGGAAAATTACTATTTTAGAACAATTTAAAACCCAATAATAAACTATCCTTTGGATATATTAAATCCATTCAATCAAGAACTAAGGATAAGAAATTAATCAACTGATATATATATACACACAATTTATCTTCCATTAATATGAAAAATCAAATTTATAATTATCCCAATTACACAATCATATTAAATAAAGAAATTTTGTTTTTTTTTTTATCAGCTAATATGATTTTCATTTCTAAATAACAAAATAATATATTCTATAAACTAATATCATTTCTCTTTTTATAATATATATATATAAATATAATATATATATATATAACATACATTAATTAAAATATATATATTATATATCTATATATATCTATATTTATAAATTTTATTTGAACTTAAAATAAAAGTCGAAATTCGTAATGAATAATCTGTAATTTAAAACCAATTTTTTTTTTAAAACAAACAAAAGCACTTAAGGGTTATTGGGCGCTGCCCGCACCCCCCCCGTGGCTTACCATGGGATGGGCGCAGCAGCGCCCACCGTGGCTTACCACGAGGTGGACGCAGCTGCCAGGGCTGTGCCCAACAGCCTTTGGCTGCTGTGTGCAGCCATGGAGGCTGCGCCCCTCCATTGTGAGCATTGGGGAGGGTTTCGGCCCTCCCCTTCTCACTGTTATTTTTTTTTTTTAAATAAATAAATTTCGCCGTACTGTAGCGATGCATTTTTTTTTTAACGCAATTTTAATCACTTCTAAATTAAATTCATACGAATTTGGATGGCGATTCGACCAATAAAATAAAATAAATACAGTATCTTACACCATTAAATTTATATATGATATATATATATACAGATGCTCAATATTTTTCTAGAAAATAAATTTTTGAGAGATTCAGAGAAGTAAATTATAAATTCCTACTGGGAAAATTAGAAATATAATCAAATTTCTTTCAGGGTTTTGACAGTATTTTTGCACAGAATTTTATTCAAACTCAATATATCTCAGAGATTTCCTATTTTCTTTATAACAATTAAAATTTCCCTTATAAATTTAAAATACTTTCAACAGAGAATATATTTTTTTTATAGTAGCTTTCCTGAAGCCATCAAGAATTCACACAACAAAATATAATTTCCTTTTCAGAAGCTTTCCTTTCCAAAAATTCACAAAATTAAAATCTACAGGAGAATACTTGAATTCCTTTGCTAATTGTTGAAGAAATCCTCTGTTGCCTGAAGCTTCCAATTTCTTTCCGTACAGCAAATCCCAAAATCTTGCTCGAAAGAAAATATTCAAAACCCAAATAGCATAACCAACCACCAAGAATCCTCCAAGGGATCTTCCACAAATATACAACCAGAGAGAACAAATTTCTAAGAAGAATCAATTTTTACAGCAAGAGAGTTTTTGCAAAAACTTTGATAATTTCCCTGTGAGGAAATTGAACAACCTCTGTGATTTCCCTGAGATCCAAAATATCCTCTGTAACAAATTTTCAACAACCTCATTAAATGAAACTTTCACACTTGTCGAGAAGTTGCAAATATCTTTTAACAACTTCTCGGCAATTTTGCCCTTCCATATTTGCATGCAAATTTTAATTTATTTAAATTAAATTTAAAAACTAAATTTCAATTCACATGCATTTTATTTTCTATTTATTTAACTAATTTTCAATTACACTATTTACTCACTTAATATTTTAATTTAACTAATTAATTTATTTAATTAAATAAATTTGATCTTTTATAATCAAATCATTTAACCAAATAAGCTAATTAATTAATTAAATAACCAAGCAAGTAATTTATTTAACATATAAAATTAATTTAATACACAATAATCTAACATTAAAATTAACCAAATTTGCTTTTCAAACGATTAATCCAAACAGAAAAGACAATACAACCTATGACTCAAAATTGAAAACAGACAATGTACTAAGACCAAGGTTAAAGACTAGACTAGGGTAAACTAGACTACTATCTCTCGATCAACGTTTCCATTGAGTCTTGACACGCTCAGACCTGAATACACAGGTGGAGTCGGTGTCATGTACCTGCAAATCCTGCAACCAAGCAAATAACATGCATACAAATATATATATATATAAAGCATTAAACAGACACACCATGCGGAGAAAATCACAGATATCGCAGGGCACTTGCAAGCGAGTGATGTGATTCCGTTCTCCACACCAATACACTTCACAACAAACTGATGAAATAAATAGTTGTTAGTCCATCATAAACATGTACATAGCAATAACAACTGAAAATAACACATCTAAACTATATCCAATCATGTCTGAAATCAATAATCATCAAACAAGTATCATCATGTCACAAAATAATCCACTATCGCTCAAAACCAGTGATCAAAATATCCAACAAAGTATCATAGGTCTAACAGTATAAAAACACAACAGCAGAAAGCATAAGCATAAACGGAGGGGTACCACATCCTCCCCCCCTAGGATAAGGCTTGCTCCTGAAAGCCTACGAACATATAGGGATAAAGTTCCCTCATGCATGTCGCATCCTCCTAGGTAGCAGAAGCCTCATGGCTAGGATCCCATTGGACCCTCACCTGATCAACGTCTCGACCCCTGAGATCGAGCGCCCGGTGCTGAAGAATGGCCACGGGCTCCAAAGCCAGCTGCCTGTCCTCTACCTGTAACACATTCCAATCAAGTACATGAGATATGTCGGGATGATATGGTCTAAGTACAAATACATGAAAAACATCATGAATACGAGATAAACTGGGTGGTAAGGCAAGTTGATATGCCACGGGACCAATTCTCTCTAAAATCTCGAATGGTCCTACGAAACGAGGCGCAAGCTTAGAGCCTTTTCCATAACGGATTGCACTCTTTCGCGGTCGCACTTGAAGAAATACTCTATCACCAACAGCGAACTGTCAGTCGATCCTATGCGCATCGGCATATTTCTTTTGCCTATCCTGAGCTGCTATCAAATGCTCTCTAATACGGTCAACCTGTTGCTCCATGTCTCGAAGCATCTCAGGTCCAAGTAATACTCTATCCTCAAGTCGATCCCAACTTAGTGGAGTTCGACAAGGACGACCGTATAATGCCTGAAATGGTGGCATACCTATGGAACTCTGATATCCATTGTTATAAGCGAATTCTACTAAATACAAATATTCCTCCCAACGTGATTGTTGGTCCATTACGTACATCCTAAGCATATCTTCTAATATTTGGTTAACTCTTTCAGTTTGACCATTGGTTTGAGGATGATAGGCTGAACTAAAGTTCAACTGTGTACCTAAAGCACGTTGTAACGAAGTCCATAGAGCAGACGTAAAAATAGGATCTCTATCCAATATGATCCTACGAGGAATCCCATGCAATCTAACGATGTCCTCCATGAATATCCTAGCTACGGATGAAGCATTATAAGATGAACGTACTGGTGAAAAGTGAGCTACTTTAGTCAAACGGTCAACAGTTACCATAAGGGCATCATGTCGACGTGATGACGTAGGTAGCCCTACAATAAAATCAATGGATATAATATCCCATTTCCATTCGGGAATGAGATGTGGCTGCAATAATCCAGCAGGATGATGATGCTCAGCTGTGACTCGCTGACATTCAAGACATCTCGATACATAATCAGCAATATCATGTTTCATACCAGGCCAGAAATACAATTGCTGAAGATCAGTATGCATTTTCTTGACACCTGGATGAGCTAAATAAGGAGCTCGATGAGCTTCCGTCATTATTAATGTTCAAATACTCTCAACATGTGGTACATAAATACGACCTAAATGCTGTAATATACCATCCGATTCTAAGACATAACCTGCAAATCGACCTTCTAAAGGTCTACCAGATTCAATTTCTGACCTCACTTCCTGATATAATCTATCAGTAGGAAGTGCAGCTAATATTTGACCTCTCAAATCTACTTCAAGAGTAGTTGCAGAGATCTCATGTCTACGACAGCTAAGAGCGTCAGCCACTACATTCTCCTTGCCTTGAACATATTTTACTTCAAAATCGTACTCACACAAGAACTCCATCCATCTTCTTTGCCTAGCATTTAAGTTAGGTTGCGTAACGATGTATTGCAAACTACGGTGATCAGTATGAAGTTCAAAACGATGACCTAATAGAAAATGTCTCCATCGAACTAATGCATGCACTACCACAGCTAGTTCTAGGTCATGAGTGGGATAGTTTAATTCGTGGTCCTTGAGTTTACGAGACTCATAAGCAACCACACGCCCATCTTGCATCAAAACTGCTCCTAAACCCTGTAAGGATGCATCCGCACATACTACAAAATCCTTAGTAGGATCAGGAACAATCAGTATAGGCGCATTAGTTAGCTTTTCTTTAAGAGTCTGAAAGGCCAACTGACACTGTTCTATCCAAACAAACTTCTTCCCTTTTCTTTGAAGAGAAGTAATAGGATGACCGATTCTAGAAAATCCCTCTACAAACCGCCTATAATAGCCAGCTAGACCCATAAAACTATGAACTTCACCTACATTAGTAGGCGCGGGCCAATCCACAATAGCTTGGATCTTTGAAGGATCCACATCGATACCTTTTCCAGATATCACGTGTCCAAGGTATTTTATTTTAGATTGAAAGAAGTCACACTTCTTCAGGTTTGCATATAATTGATTTTCCCTTAAACATTGCAATACCTGTCTCAAGTGTTCTTCATGTTCCTTCATGTTTCTCAAATAAATCAAAATATCATCGAGAAATACCAGGACAAAGCGATCAAGGTATGTACGAAATACACCATTCATTAAACTCATGAATACAGACGGTGCATTCGTTAACCCAAATGGTACTACTGTGAATTCATAATGCCCATAACGAGTTTGAAAAGCAGTTTTATGGATGTCTGCTTCAGCTATACGCAATTGATGATAACCGGATTTCAAATCAATTTTAGAGAACACATTAGCTCCCTTAATTTGATCAAAAAGATCGTCGATTCTAGGCAAAGGATAATGATTCTTAATCGTAACCTTGTTCAATTGACGATAGTCAATACACAGCCTAAGAGATCTGTCCTTCTTTACGAAGATGACAGGTGCTCCCCAAGGGGAAACACTTGGATGAATGAATCCCTTTTCTAATAGTTCCTCTAACTGAATACGAAGTTCCTCTAACTCCTGTGTCATCATTCTATAAGGAGCTCTAGATATAGGCTCAGCTCCAGGAACTAGGTCAACTCTAAAGTCAATATCCCTTTTCGCTGGCATTCCAGGAATGTCATTGAGAAACACATCTACGAATTCCCTAAGAATAGGATGATCATCTAGAGATACCTTTCGACTCTCACCCTCATCTAAATCAGTAACTGTTGTTGCAAACAGTTGACATCCCTGACGAAGACATCTCTTTAATTGCATAGCAGATATCATCCGCAAAGAGATAGGTCTATGATGTTGGTGTAATTAATTAATTAATTATTACACTAGCATAAGTTAACTTAGGTCTTGCATTTAATCATTAAGTCCTAGGTTGCATTATTAGATAAATCATTTAATAAGTGGGATAATATTCCCTTCCTAGTTTGGTGGGATAAGATTCCTTCTAGAAGATGAGTTGTCCTTCTAGAACTTATCTCCTCATTTAATGATCATCACCATTAGGGTTCACATGTTGTAGCATGTTGTTAGATCATGACACATGTCAACATCTCATGCATATTAGGGTTTAGCTCTTGCCTATATAATCAGGCATCTTGTTCATTTGTAATATATCATATCAATATTATATCAATTGAATCTTCAATCAACATTCCATTGTTGCAACACTTCTTTTGTGGTTGATTATCTTTCATGGCTAAAGTCCTTTATTGAAGCTTCAGGGGCTGTGTAATCCATCATCCCAACATGGTATCAGAGCTAGTCCATTGAAACATCAACCCTAGATCCAAGAAGTTTGGAGTGCAAGATTCAAGCAGGCTTAGGGTTTTATGTTGCAGGCTAGTTGGTTCTACCTGGGAGCCAAGCTGTTTTCTGGTGTAGATCAGGCCCTCTCCGACCTCTCCATTGCGTCCAGAAGGCCTCAAAACCTACAGATCGCCTGTTCATTTGCCAAAATCGGAGTAGATTCAACCGGGAGCCTATGAGGTACATTTTAGGGTTTGCATTTTTTGTACTATCCGTACAGTTTTGCAGGAAAAAATCATCCCTGTAAGTCCTCCATCAAGGAATTTTTTTTTTTTTGAAAAATCAAAAAAATATTTGGCAATTTTTTGGGCAAAATTTTCTATAGTTTCTGCATAAATTTCACCCTGCAGGGCGACTGGTAATTTAAAATGTCCATCGGCATTAATATTTTTTGGGTGCCTAGAGTTTGGGGTTAATCTTTTTCCCCGTCGGTATTTGGCTTTATATTTATTGTGAATTAAAAAATCGGTATTTAAAATTTTTTTGAATTGCAATATACATTGCAATATTCAAAATTTTTAGCCGACCGCTCTGTCATTTTCTGCGGACTCCGTCACCCTGCGTCATCTACCTGCGTCACTCTCGCCGTCCCATCACCGCTGCCAGCGACCATTCTCCCGGCTCCCGTCCGTCAGTGTTCCCGGCGACTGCAGATCTCCCGGCTCCCGTCGTTGCCCGCAGACTTCCTGGCTCCCGTCGACACCTCCCGGCTCCCGTCCGACGCCCGGAGACCTCCTGCCGACCGCAGCTGCCGTCAGAGCCTCCGCCGAAAGCCCCCGATTCTATCGGTGACCGGGGCTTATTGCATCCACTGACCTCCGTGGTGTTCCCTTCGGTCGCGCCACCGTGCTTCGCTCATCCCGCCACTCCGACGCCGCCCGAGCGGTGGTGGAATTTTTTTTATTGCCAGCGCAGCCCGCGGTCCTATCACCGACCAAGGGCCAAACTTTTTTTGCCCTAAGGTGCTAATTTTTTGCACCTGGTTAGCCAGCACCAATCAAATTGCAGTTTTTCTTCCGGAGGCCATATCTTCGCTCCACGATATCAAAAATTCACAAACAAGATATCAACGGAAAGAGACTTCAGAGCACTATCTAGTGGTGCCATCTATTTTGCAGGATTTTTCTGCTATTCAATATTCAAGTCAACTGAAGTCAACCCTCCTTTCTGGACTCAAACGCACACATCTTCGCATCAGATTGTCGAATTTTGGTGATTCTAGCGGCATTCGAGAGACTTTTCAGTGCATTTTTTTCATCAGTCCAGTCTTCTTCTTTGGTTTCAGCTCCAGGTATCTTTTTTTTGGTTTTTTGATTCTTGGAAATCCTGAAGACTGAAGTAGAATTTGTTGATCTCGGAGGCATCTTCTCAGTTGCACATCTATTTGGAAGTTTTCTATTTTCTGTTGAAGGTCAGTGTCTTTGTTTTTGTTGAGAAATTTCATTATGGGGCTTGCATGTTCTCCTTTGACTATGTTGCACAAGGGTAACTATCAGCAATGGCGAGATGGGATCTGCCACCATCTTCATTCACTTGATTTGTTGCCTCATCTGTATGGTATAGTTCCCTGTCCGAGTGAAGGTATTCATGAACTTGCTTGGAGTTGCAGCAGGTACACTGTTTTGGAGATTCTTGAGATGCAAGTTGATTCTGATGTTTTGAATGATATTGATCATTGTGATTGTCCTCACATTCTTTGGATTAAGATTTGGGAGATCTATGGAGATTCAGATACTCCACCATTCCCCGATGGTCATGATTCAAAATGTCATTCTTCAGATCAAGTACCCCATGATGCTATTGTTATGCAGGCAGTTGATTACCTTGATCTTTCCAAAGAGGTTGGAAAGGTTCCTTTCAGTGCTTCTTCTTCATCAGAGACAGTTGGTATCCCTTCACATTTAGTGATTCCTTGTCCAGAATCATTGATTGAGGCTTCCACTATCATCATTGATCTGGACACATTCACTTTTTCAGACTTGACATCACATGATGGCTTTGTTTCAGGTATCACTGCCTTGGCCACTTCTACAAGTTTGGAGGACATTCTTGAGGGGATATCACTCCTCTATTTAGATCACATCTTGGAGAATTTTCTTGAGTATCCTCATTCTTTTATCTCGACCTTGATTGGGAATTCAGAGACCATCTTGGAGGTGCTTGGTTTTTCTTCAGCTATTTCATATCCGAGACTTCTTCCCTGTCATTCCATTCAGGACTTGAGGTTTCTTCAGCATCCACCATTGGATTTACTTCTTCCTAGCAGGAGATTTGTGGTTTGGACACCTTCGTTGCTTTAGACTTTCTTCAGTGGTTTTGGGGACACTTCATTCAGGGGGGGCTATCAAGTCTCCATCACATCCATCTCATCTTTGTCTTTGGATATTGTTCAGCATCAATTTCTGCATCATCCTGGTTTGTCACCCTCTTCATTGATTATGGCATGTTCTTCATCAGGCAAGGAGACACTTGAACAGAGTTCAGAGAAATCATCGGCCTCCACCTTCATCCTTCCTTCCTTCAATTCCTATCCGGAATGGGAAGCATCTCTCCACTTGCAGTTGGTTTTGTTTCTTCCGAAAGGGAGACAAGTTGTTTGTCGACATTGGATCTTGTTTTGTCTTCAGCCACTTACCTTTCTTGCAGGTGATATCATCTACTGGGGGGGATATATAGTCTCTCTCTTTCCTCCCTATGGGGGGGCTTTTGATTGCATTGTATCCATGTGATGGATGGTGTCCTTGGGGGGTATTTGGGAGTCCTCCATCCTTCCCATCCTATCTCACATTTTTTCATTTTCATCTCCTTTTTGGAGAGGGGTTTTGTTCCCATAGGGTTTTCCCCTTTTCTCTGTTTGTGGGAGATTTTCTGCATCTTCATGTACATGGGTACCTAACATGGCCTCGTAGCCGGGACCCATCATCGATCATCATCTCTTGCATAATCATTGCATTTTCCTCCCTAAGTTGCACTTATGGGGGGGTGTTGGTGTAATTAATTAATTAATTATTACACTAGCATAAGTTAACTTAGGTCTTGCATTTAATCATTAAGTCCTAGGTTGCATTATTAGATAAATCATTTAATAAGTGGGATAATATTCCCTTCCTAGTTTGGTGGGATAAGATTCCTTCTAGAAGATGAGTTGTCCTTCTAGAACTTATCTCCTCATTTAATGATCATCACCATTAGGGTTCACATGTTGTAGCATGTTGTTAGATCATGACACATGTCAACATCTCATGCATATTAGGGTTTAGCTCTTGCCTATATAATCAGGCATCTTGTTCATTTGTAATATATCATATCAATATTATATCAATTGAATCTTCAATCAGCATTCCATTGTTGCAACACTTCTTTTGTGGTTGATTATCTTTCATGGCTAAAGTCCTTTATTGAAGCTTCAGGGGCTGTGCAATCCATCATCCCAACATATGAATACCTACGATTTTCACTTTTGCACCTAAATCATTAATGCAACTAACTGTCTTAAGTCGACAGTCAATTACAACATGATAAGATGCTAACCAATCCATGCCTAGTACTATGTCGTACGATCCTAAGGGTGTAACATATAAATCTACTAAGGTAGTTAATGTACCAATTTTAAGTTCACAGTTATGTACTAAGTTTTCTACTGCTACTTTCACCCCTGAGGCGAATTCAACTTGCCATTTACCACCTTGCTTTACCGCCATAAGACCACAACGGTCAACAATGGTCAATGAAATAAAGGAGTCAGTGGCTCCAGAATAAAAAAGTATAGAAATACTAACACCATTTAACTTACCTGAAGTTTCGACCACCGTATTCTGGTTATCGTCTTGGCGGTCATTAACCACAGCATATACAGTATGTGCTCGTCCTGCATCTCCCACTGTAGGCTCTGAAACTGTAGGTCGAGACCCATAACCAGAAGGACCTCTCATCGGACACTGCCTAGCTATGTGTCCCTGCTGCCCACATGAATAACAACCTGTACCTGTGCCGAATCCTCTGCCACCCGAAGGTGCATTAGATTGCTGATAACTACCCCTATTGACGGTAGACTAAGCACTCTGCGCAGGCTGATCCTGCCTATTGCACTTGTTGCGCCACCAGTTACGACCCTTTCCTGTTTGAGGACTATTTTGTTGTTGTGGTTGAGGGTTATTGTTCTTTTGAGGTGTTCTTTGTTGTTGTTGCTGCCCACCCTTTGTGGGTGTCTGTTGGTTTCCTCGAAGAACTACCTGTCTCTGCCTATCCACCCCATGGACTAAAACCTGCTACAGGAGCACTACCAATCTGCACTCCTATGTGCCCACCTAAAGCCATAATAAGGTTCTCCTCAACTATACGAGCCTTCTCCACCACGACTTCCATAGTCTTTGGCTCAAAGCCTCGGCCACCACCACTGATGCGGGCGTTTAAACCCCTGATGAAGTGCTGTACTAGCATAGGCTCATCATCGCCAATACCAGCATACTGCTTGAGTTCATAGAACCTACGTTCATATTGCTCTACAGAAAGAGCTAACTGACGTAGATCGTGGAACTCGTCAGCCCTACGCTGCCTCCAGTGTTCCGAAAGGAACCGAGCTCTAAACCTCTCAAGAAACATCTCCCAAGACACATAACCAATATCTATATGGAGCTTCTGCTCCTCTAGGCACCACCAAGTAGAGGCGAATCCTCTCATGTGCATAATAGCGCATCTGGCACGGGTATTGCTATCGTAAGGGTGCATGGCAAAGAATCTACCCAAATCTAATAACCAAGTCTCTGTCTCTAATCCTCCTCCTGAACCATCAAAGGTAGGAGGACGTGCTCTCAGTAAATCCCTCATATGACCTGCGATGATAGCATCCTGATGTGCTGTGTCCTCTACTCTCCTAGGGGATCTGTCCCTCTCTCTCACAACCTCCTGCTCATCTACCTGTCTAGGTCCAAGACGAGCTAGGACCTCCTCTAATAGTGGACGTATCTTAGAACCCTCTACTGCTGACTGTTCAGGATTCTGTCCCTCATTTCTCTGACCCATCTGTTCCACCTGATCACTGTGGTGAGGGCTAGGAGGGGGAGTAACCTGAGGGATTGGCCCACGACCTCCACCTCGACCTCTACCACGACCTCTTCCTCCTTGCCTAGGCATGTTCCTACACATAACAATACGAGTCTTAGATACTATTCAACCAAGGTTACCAATTGCGACACTACGTACTAGGTCAACCTAATGGGCTCGTGATTACCCAGAGCTTCCAGTGTTTGTAACCTAAATTAAATTTAAAAACTAAATTTCAATTCACATGCTTTTTATTTTCTATTTATTTAACTAATTTTCAATTACACTATTTACTCACTTAATATTTTAATTTAACTAATTAATTTATTTAATTAAATAAATTTGATCTTTTATAATCAAATCATTTAACCAAATAAGCTAATTAATTAATTAAATAACCAAGCAAGTAATTTATTTAACATATAAAATTAATTTAATACACAATAATCTAACATTAAAATTAACCAAATTTGCTTTTCAAACGATTAATCCAAACAGAAAAGACAATACAACCTATGACTCAAAACTGAAAACAGACAATGTACTAAGACCAAGGTTAAAGACTAGACTAGGGTAAACCGGACTACTATCTCCCGATCAACGTTTCCATTGAGTCTTGACACGCTCAGACCTAAATACACAGGTGGAGTCGGTGTCATGTACCTGCAAATCCTGCAACCAAGCAAATAACATGCATACAAATATATATATATATATATTTATATATATATATATAAAGCATTAAACAGACACACCGTGCAGAGAAAATCACAGATATCGCAGGGCACTCGCAAGCGAGTGATGCGATTCCGTTCTCCACACCAATACACTTCACAAAAAACTGACGAAATAAATAGTTGTTAGTCCATCATAAACATGTACATAGCAATAACAACTGAAAATAACACATCTAAACTATATCCAATCATGTCTGAAATCAATAATCATCAAACAAGTATCATCATGTCACAAAATAATCCACTATCGCTCAAAACCAGCGATCAAAATATCCAACAAAGTATCATAGGTCTAACAGTATAAAAACACAATAGTAGAAAGCATAAGCATAAACGGAGGGGTACTACAAGGCATAGGATTCATTGCTGTTTATCTCATTTCTGCTCTGATCAACAAGGGTTACAATGTTCGCGCTACTGTTTGTAATCTAGGTATTTAATTGACATATGTTCTTATAATCTCAAATTCCTTCAGATGCTTTTGAAGTATCAATGTATCCTATATAGGGTTTAGGATGACTTCTTTTAATTTTAAAAAAAAAATCAGATGCTTTTGAAGTATCAATGTGTCTTATATAGGCTTTAGAATAATTTCTTTTAATTTTAAAAAATAAATAAATGATGTATTTTCCTATGTTTAGATAATGTGGAGATCTCCTAAATATGCCCTAGCACACTATCCTCTTTCACACTGTGTTCATTACTCCAGCTGCTAGGGTTTTGCATTTGAGATCTTTAATAGCTTCATGATAGTGGCTTTTAAATAGATCTCAGTCTTTGCTTTAATCTTTATCATGTAACCCTTGAGTTCCATAATCCACCTTCAATCTCTTCTAAGAACGTTGTCTTAAGCTAGACTGCATATAAAGCAACTCCTTCATACCTGTCATTATTCCAAACCACCACTCACCGCCTTGCTTAAAATGTTGCCTCCATAAGCACAATAGCATGTTTTAAAATCATGGTTGTCAGTGATTGACCATTAAGGTCACTACTTTCATCAAGATACAATGAGATTTTTGTCTTCAAAATTAAGGCATTATGCAAGATAACATTGTGAATTGTTTGTTGTGTACAATTTGATTTTCTTGCACATTTACTACTTTGTTATCTACCTTTAAGACTAGATATTGCACCATCAAGTGCAATCTGAAACAACTCACTCACTGCCACTTGAAGATTCCTTTTATGAGCATCCTTGTATAAAATCAAACTATGCCTTATAGACTGCCTACTTACTAATATAGGGGACTCATTGTTTCATGGTATTTTGAGTTTTATTTAGAAGGGGTTAATATGTGGCATTTTTATGTGCAGGAAGAATAGATTGTGATGCAAAGTTTGGGTATGGACAGTTCAGGAAAATCTGGATTACTATTAGTGTCATAACCAGGTTGGATTGTACCTTGAGCCGATATGAAACACTTCTGGGTGTTTTCGCTCAGAAGCAGAACCTGAGTGTAGGAATTTCCAAATATCTGACAGAGGAAGTTCCTACATTCTAAAGATGAAATCATAAATATGCTTATCTAGTTTTTGATCCAACCTGACATCTTTAATATCTGATAGAGAAAGTTTGTACATTCTAAGATAAAATCATAAATCTGCTTGTCTTTGTACAATCACTTGTTTGAATTGTTTCTTTAACAATTTTAGGGCCATGTCCACATACATATCTTCTTCTTTTGCTAGTTGAACGCTCAAGTTCTGCATTTTCTCCAATCTCCATCTAAAATAATCAACAACATGCATTAATTTATGATTGTACCTTGAGCCAGTGTGAAACACTTCCAGGTGTTTTCGCTCTGAAGCAGAACTTGTGTGTAGGAATTTCCAAATATCCGATAGAGGAGGTTCCTACATTCTAAAGATATATTCTATGAAAAATTCCTTATATTCTATGAAATGGTGTATATATTCTTGTACTTGTAAATATTCTTTTACTGTTATGTCTATTAAAGAAAACAGAGTTTGAATAAAAAATGCTTTACCCTTTTTTGTAAGTGAGTATGTGAATTATTGTTTAAGGATAAATCTTTCAGTGTTTACATTTTCAGTTTATTAGTTTCAAATCTTCATTTTCTATGTGTATAAAATTGTATGTGCTCTTTATCTCTAATGACATAAAATAGTAATGTCATTAGAATTAGGGTTTTCAATTTCAGCACCATCATTGTCCACACTTTTCATATCTTGTTCAGTTTTAAGTACAATCATCAAAATTTAATTTTTATTTCTTGTGCCAGTTAATCTTGATTCCTTTCAGCACAACATAGTAGGTTACATGTTAAATTTCAAACATTTTCTTTGCATTTTTTTGTATATATTATTTTCTCAGTGCATCATTATGTAACAACAATTTCACTTTTGAGATATACATTAAAAATAAATGAAAGCACATGTTTTCTTTGTCAAGGGAAATGTATGGTGAATACCCTAT
>VDFB02082596.1:0-11925 GCA_007258455.2 Sequoia sempervirens
TTCAACTTTTCAATAGTTCTAGAAGTTGAATATTTTTTCAGAGGTTTTGAAAGAAACTGTGTGTTTTTCAAATCTAATTATGGATTCTAGTGAAGAAAGAAGTTTGGAAAGGTCATGTTTCATTACAGAAATAAGGCTTAATGAAGAATGTCAATCAATGGAAGAGGAAGTGAATACACTTTATGTGTTGGAACATTGTTTGAGTCAAGTGAAGCGGTCACCTTTTGAGGTGATGAAGAAGGATTTATCACCTATAATGACCTCTTTGATTCATCTGTATTGGTTGAGGCATCCCGACAAAGAAATGAATTTGTTGATTACTTCATGTCTCAGTGAAGTGATGAGAATCTTGACACCTTTGATGCCCTATGATGATGATACTATGAAGAGATTTCTTCATATGACTATGGAAATTTTCTAAGATCTTGATGAAACGGGTAGCAGTCAACTCTCCAGAGGAGCTGTTATATTAAAGGAATTTTCAAAACTCAGAACAAGTATCCTATTAATAGATTTGGAAATGCAAGATCAAATCTATTATTTGTTCTATTACCTCTTCAATTCAACTTGGAGTGAACAAGAGGAGGAGGATTTTGCAGCTATAAGGACTATTCTTTTTTGACTGTTAATGAGGTTGATGTTATTTCTCAAAACATCCAATCACTTCTCTTAGACGTAGATGAACGTGAAGAAAAGATTTCTCCTATTGCTAATATATTGATCAAAGAATTGTTCAATCAATGCGAGGAAAAATTGAAGCCTCTCTTGAAGAAGATAGTTAAGAAAAATTATAGGCCATATGCGATGAACCTTGCTGGTTCTAACTCTACCTTTGATGCTGAAACTTATTGTTCTGGCATTTTTTTACTTGATTTAGTGAATTTTATGCTAATAATAAAGAAGTGCGCTAGGCAAGAAATACTACTAAATTGAATAAATGAGCAATAATGGAGTAATTTCATTTGTATTTAGTGACTAGAAATTGCTACAAGTAAATTTCATACAACAAACGTACTTGAAAGTCTTCAGATTTATTAAATAAGAAATATCTAATACATGCCAGGCAAAAAGGCAAAAATAATGAAACTGGTGAATTACAACGCCCACCTCTAGATAGTGATCTATCCATGTTGAAACTAGATTAGAGGCCTTGATGAAGCAAGGCATCCAAGATAGAGTCACCAAATGCCACAAAATGAAGGTGTTTCGACCTCTAGCTCCCACGCCCCAGCCAGATGCAACTACACACCACTATGAAGAAATACGGCCTGATGAGAGAAGTGTACAACTTGCTACTCAAGTGTCTGAAATTGATGAATGAAGGTGCCTAAACTGATGTTCCCTTCCTTATTGAAAACTGTAAATAAACTGAATGAAGAAACTTTGATGAAGCACAAATTGACTCCAGAATGAAGCCCTCTTAGAAACAATGATTCAGCTAGTCTTTCACATCCTCAAGATCGCAGATCACTGAAGAATTTTCAATCTCTAATGGAAAAAATCCTCTAAAACCCTTGTCTCAACACAAAATTCAAAGAAGCCCAAGTAGAGTAAATGTCAAATGCTCATGAATGAATGAGGTTGACTTTCTCCTTTGCCTTCTTATATTTCTCCAAGAGGCATGATTTCCAATGAGATGTTTTAAATACATTTGAAATGTATTTAAATGTTTGATACCCCTTTTAATCAATTACTCAACTTGGGCGTACCTTTTTTGCAATTATTAAAATCTCACTTTATAATATTTAAGTGGCTTACCTTTTTATAAAGTTAGAATATCACTTTATAATATTCCCTTTTATTAATTAAATATAACTTAAACACTTAAACATTAATATCTCCCTCAATATTCAGTATTTTCACGTGTTGTTAGAAGCTAGCAAACATTGATTTGCAAAGGCCTGGCACTGAACCTAATATTGAATTGAAGAAATAGAAATGACAATAACCCCAATTAATTGTCATTGAGACCCCCTATCCAAACATATTCACCTACGAGGGTCCAAGAAATAGGTTAACCCATATGCAACTAATACTAACTAGAGTGGGGACGTTACACCATATTAGACATCTTACCAATCCAATCAGTCTCATAGGCCACCATTTCAAGCTAACACTCAAAGCCAAAATCAAGCCTTTAACACTCTGCCCTTTTAATCATGTAACTTGAATGTTGCAAATAATTCTAAGGCATCAGTCCTTGTTCAAAATAATTTGGCACAAGACTATGAATGTGTTTTCCTTGTAACCTACCCTACAACCAAACTACTTTCCCTAACAGTGTCCACAATCAAGCACTACTAGTGCAAAATGCTTTTGTTTCTCAAAGGACATCTCTTTTAACAATGTCATAATAAGAAGCTCTTCAAGAGCCCACACAAAATGATACTACACTTTTGAATTGACAAGGAGAGGAGTTTTGTGGAGTTAGTCAACTGCAAGAACTAAGTCAATTTTCTACCCCAATAGTAGCCAATACAAGAGCAAATAAAATGGATGTAGAAGTGGAACAATTGACTAGTAGGAATCCCTTTTAGTCCTCCCCAGTATTTCTAGGAGTTGTTTGTCCATCCTCAATCCCAAATGTGCAAGAGAATCATTGAATTCCGACAACAAGGAGTAGAGAACTATTCAAGGGACACACTCAATCGACACAAGTACAAGAGGGATTTGTTGTTACTAAGGCACAAATAAAGGTTGGGTCCATTCCTTTTAACATTATTGCCCATATAAAGAAAACAAATGTGAACATATCCATGTGGGAGCCTTTTCTATCCCTGGACAAAGGGACCTTTTGCAAGCAACCTTATCTAACCTTAGTGTAGAGCAAGTGGTTCATCAAAAGAGTAGCCCAAGATTGTCCTAAAAAATACACCTAAAATAAAGAGTGAACAACATAAAAAAGGTGTCAAACCCCATCCTTTCTATGTGTCATTAATCATTGATGACCAATTAGTCCATAATTGCATGATAGTTTTGTTGAAAACAAGGTGAAACTAAGCTACAATATTAAATTATTTATGTAAATTCAAATCCAAAAATAAGATTACCAAATTAGATTATATGTATGTGATTGCACATTCACTATAATAAAAAAAATCAACAAACAAATATGACACTAGATTTATGTGGAGAAAAAGGAAAAAACTCCACACAAGAAAAGAGACTTAAGTATATTAGTTATCTTCACAAGAGAGATACACCACAATACACTTCCTTGCTAATCTCCTACAACTTGGATGCTTTCATACACCTAAAAATAACAGAATATGAAACACTCATTCCTAATGTGGGTGTCGAGGAGGAATAATGTATCATCTAGTGATGTGTGACCTCCACCAACATTAAGTTTCCTCTTAAAAATATAATTGCATGCCAATATTAAATAAATTTCTCTCATGTCCCATAAGATGTTTTCAAAGAAACATGGAGACATAAAAATGGCATAGGTTTGCAAGGTAAATGTCACCTAATATAACAAGATTCGGGGCTAGTAATTTTTTTATGCCCAAACAAATAGTTGACAAGCCTGGCTTAGAGTATGGACCCCTTTCAAAAGGAGTTGTATAGCTAGATAGGACAACCACAAGGACTCTTGGTGTCATTAAAGGATTAAGCCTCACTTTACATTCATGTCCTAACTTGTCAATTCCTCAAGACATCTTTGTCATTAACCTCCTACCATACTTTGCACTGTATCTTTCAAGAGATTTCATTGCAAAGATTGGGGTTTATCTACCATCAATTGGTCTCACATGCTTTTTAAGACTATATATGGCACTAAGGTCACCATAAAATCTAAGTCTATTGCTAAGGACCATGTTGAACCTTGTTTATTGAGTGTTATCAATGCTAATTGCGCCATTTTTAACCAAGAAGAACATCATATTGACCTAGAACCAAACACTCACATAAAAGGTATACATGATTTGTTACTCGATGAGTGGGGAGTTGATAATCATGAAGCTAATACATAAAAACACATGGAAGAAGGTGATCTTGGTATTTATTGCTTGCACGAAGAATATTATTTTATGCCTGACCTTGAAAGAACTAACGAGCAATAAAATTATGTTTGGTAAATGTATTTTTTATGGATCTTGAAGTAGGAACGATGCAAGAGGAGGTGTGTTTTTTTAAAGTCATATAAGCATAGAGTGTGGGATCTAGTTGAAAATTTGGAAGCTTTTAATGTGCAATTTATTCTTAGAGAATAGAATAAACATGTTGATAGGCTAGCTACCTTTGGTGCACAATTTGATATCCCTAGTGATATTGAAAAGGAGAAGGTACAACAACATATAAAAGTAGTTGTAAGACTAGTTGTGCTCGATAACAACATACATTAGTAGGTATTTGATAGTAACCTACAAATAATCAATTTCCTAAAAGAATAAGTTGAATTCTTAGCTAAAATCAACAAAAAATACAACAATATGAAAATAGATCATCCAACCGAGGTCAAATAAGTTGCCAAGGGGTTTGGTTACACTTGAATGAATTTTTAATGTTGATGACTAAGCTAAAAGAGAGGAAATTTTTCATGAAAGTTAAGCATGGACATTGTGAAGAGGCTGAAATCAATAAGGAAAAACTTCTCAAGCCTAGAAAGGTATGTACTCAAGAAGAAAAACATGCATTCATTTAGCTTTGTCAAGACTATAATGATATCTTTGCATGGGAGTATGGTGACCTTAAAGGTTTTGATCCAACATTATCACAACATACCATTGATTTAGAGTCAAGTTTTAAACCTATTAGGCATAAACAATGGCCTCTAAATCCAAAATTAGAACCTCATGAAGAAGGAGTTGAATAAGTTAATAGAGGCTAACACAATCTTTCCTATTAAACACAAATCTTAGGTCTAAAATTGGTATTTATAAGAAAGAAAAATGGACAAATAAGGTTGTATGTTGATTTTAGATATCTAAATAGAGCCTCTTTAAAATACCACTATCCATTGCCTTCCATGGAACAAATTTTGCAAGTGGTATTAGGCTTTAAGCATTTTTCAATCTTGGATGGTTATTTTGGTTATAATAAGATTTTGGCGTTTAAGAAGACCAATTTAAAATAAATTTCACTACAAAAGGGGGAACCATGGATTACAAAAAAATTCCTTTTAGTTTGTCTAATGTAGGGGGAAATTTCCAAGGAGCCATGTATATGGCATTTCAAGGATTGATCAAAAAAATTGTTCTCATATCCCTTGATGGTATCACAATGTTTTGTAAGCATGCTAAATACCATTTGTCCCATCTTGAGTAAGTTTTGGATGGGTGTAGGAAATATGGAGACTCACTTAATCCCAAGAAATGCATATTCTCAATCCATGAAGATTTTTTTTTGGGAAACATTATACCTAAGGAAGGAATTACAATTGATCCTGGTAGAGTAAGTGTCATTTTAGCATCGCCATTGCCTAGCCATAAAAAAGGATTGCAATTTTTTTAGAGAATTATTTTTTCTAGGAGGTTTATTCCCTATATCATAAATATTATGAAGTCATTAACATCTATGTTGAATAAGAACATGCTTTTTAGTTGGACTAAGGAAGGAAAATGTAGCTTTGAAGCCATTAAGCAATCTATAGCACAAGCTCCTCTCTTAAATCCTATTTTTCCAAGGATGTCACTTTATATGCATTTTAGAGTAAATATACTATCTCAATGATGTTGGTATAAACGAACAATGAAGGTATGAAACAACCAATACCTTTTCCAGACAAGGATTGGAAGGGTATGAGGTGAGGTACTCATTTGTAGAAAAACAAGTGTTTTTTTGTAAGGAGTCTCAAGAAGTTTAGACATTTGGTATCTAACAACAAGATTCACTTAATGGTCTCACATCCAAGTGTTAAGGAGTTTCTCTTGAACAAAGATTTGAAATAAAAAAGAGTTGGATGGATCACTGAGGTGATAGAATATGATGTGGACATCGAGGTCATAAATTTGGTTAAAGGCAAGGGATTGTGTGAAAATATAGATTCATGTTTACACGAGGATAAAAATGTTATCCTATTGCTACAAAATGATCAACAACCTATTGTACCTATATTAAAAATAGGTTAGAATCAAGATATGGTCCATTTATTTCAAACATGTGAGTGTCCTAGAGGCTTGGACAAAGCTAAAAGAAGGTATTTCATACTTCAATCCATTCCCTATATTCTTTTGGATGGAATCTTGTTTTGAAAGGATATCAATTGTGTCCTCTTGAGATGTATTGAAACATATCAGATTAAAAAGGTTTTGTAAGAGTTTCATGAGGGATCAACAGGTGGAGATTTTGCTTCAAGGACTAAAACCTTAAAGACAATGAGGGTAGGCTATTATTGGCTCAATTTTTTTTAGAGACACACATGGATGGGTAACAATATATAAAAATGTGTCTTCTTCATAGGTAATTAGAAGCTATCAACCCTCCCACTCCATCCCATTCAGGTTGAAAAAACCTTCATGAAGTGAGATTTCAACTTTTAAGGATGATTGACCCACCCTCAAGTATAGGTCATAAGTGGATGTTGATAACCACTGATTATTTTACAAGATGGACATAAGCAATGACATCCAGGAGGCAAATGAAAGTTTAGTTTTGGAGTTTTATGAAGATATATTATCGAGTTTTTTTAATTCCTCATTCAATTATCCCTGATACTGCAATGGATTTTCTTGGTACCAAGATAAGTGAGTGGGCTATCAAACATAACATCTATTTGAGAACCTCTTCTAATTACTACCTCGAGAGAATGGACTAGTAGAATCCACTAACAAAAATCTAATCTAGATTATCAAAAAGATCATGGAGGAGAACCAAAGGACATAACATACAAAACTAAAAGCAAACTTATCGGCTAATTTGATTACTCCTAAAAGGTCCATTACTAACTCACCTTACATGCTTGTTTATGGTAGGGAAGAAGTTACCCATATCTCTTGAATTACCAACACCAAAGCTTGTTAATACGCTAGAAATAATGGAGGATGATGTAATGGTAATCAAATTTGTAGAGCTAATGGATTTGGGAGAGACTAGAGACAAAGTAATGCAAACAATGGAGTCTCATCAAGCTCAAACGAAGAGGTAATTTGACAAGAAATCAATTGCAAATATTTTCAAAGGATACCTCATTCTCCAGTGGGAAGAGGTAGAAACTAGACCTAGAAGGCACACTGAGTTTGAATCCATGTGAAGTGGGCCATACATGATTTTTAGCTGCAAATAACATAATTCTTTTTAGCTATCCAAGCTAGATAACCAGTCAATTGGATACAACTCAAAATTTAATTTTGAGGATAAACTCAAATCTTTGTACATAGTAGCTTAGTTTTTCATGCTTTCTAAGAATTCTTGTTACACATTCTATGTTCTCCTTAAGGGATGTATGGTTTAAGCATTTATATTCCTACAAGTACTTGTGCACATGTTCAATTTTGTCGTTATGAGGCCAACCTTGTTACAGTTGTTGTTAACCCTTGAATTTATGCCCAATGGATGCATAAGGCCATTGGTTCTGCATATTTAGTAGGCAAAAATCCCACAAAATTCACCAAAAATATTGTCACTTTGTACACTCATGACTAGGGCGAGCGACTAAGGCAAGTGGATAGTATTAAGGGAAAGTCAAGAATGTGCATCGTTAATTTTGGAGGTTCCAAGAACTACAGGAACCTCTGATAGGTTCCCACTCTCCTCGTAGGCTTTGAAAAAGAAATGCAGCTAAGGAGGTAGCAAGAAGCAAAGGAAAAATAATGTGAAAAAAGGTTCCATAAGAACCAGGAACCAATGGTTCCTAATTCCCATGGAACCCACGATGATTAAAAGAGGTGAAGCGAACACAAATGACTAAGGCATGGAAAAGGTGAAAAAGGGAGAGCATGATGGAAAAGGAGATGGTTTCAGTTCCTGATGAAGCCATGAGCTTTGAAAAAATAAAGTTAAGGTAGTGAGTGGATAAGATAAAGTCAAGTGGAAGTTAAAATTAAATTCAAAATCAACTATTGTCATAGGTGGTAGAAATAAAAAGGTACCATTTTTTGCCCTTATCTTCCTTTGTGTAGTAGTGGATGTTCAAGGGACCTTCTCAACTAACTAATCTTGAGTTGTGGAGCTATAAGGATGATCTTAAATATATTTTCATGGATTTCAAACTGAAAAGGTAGCACCTTCGTCTCCTTAGTCATCCATGAGTCCTCATTTTATTAGATGGCCATGCTTGGGCTACACTTAAGCATATTGCATAAGGGGATTTTCTATAGTTTTTCCTCTTTTTCATCAATACAAGTGCTGGCAGAAGTGTGGGGAATGTTCTTCATTTTTGTAGGCTAGGTTTATTTTGCATATATGTTAGGTTTCTACAAGATGACAACTAGGTTTTTCTTTGTGTCATGTATTCTCTCTCTCTCTCTCTCTCTCTCTCTCTCTCTCTCTCTCTCTCTCTCTCTCTCCTTTCACTTGCTAAGCATATAATACTTCTTTCTACTTATTATAAAGAGTTCTTCCCTTAGTTCTCTAGCAAAATTATGCAATTTTTGCAATTTTATAATTGTAACTAGCTTTGACCCTCTAATTAATGAGGGTTTTCATATTTTATATATCCTCGTTCTAGATTCATTGTGTAAATTTTCTTTACATTCATGTCTTAATGAATGTTTGTTGTTATTGTATTTTCATATGTTGTGTTAAATTTACTTGCAAGGCTAACAATAGACCATATCTTTCCCTTTTAGTGTTTATAAAACTCTAGCTTGCATATAACATTTCAGAAACTATTATAACAAAGGATTGTGTAAGCCCCTTAACATTTTCATTTTTTATTTGTGTTATAATGAGGAGGGGCGTATCATACTCTAAACATTGGTGCATCACCTTATTTTCTATTTTTCTCCTTATTTGTTTTCTCTTGGAGGATTCAACAATAAGATTAGGATTAGCTCATAAGAATTTACTATTGAGTTGGATTAGTACTCTAAACTAGTTTAGAGAGGGAACCAACCCTTTATTTGGAGGTTTGGATTCATTTAGCAAGCTCACACACCTTGAATCCATTCCCATATTTTCACCAAGTAGTTGAATTCATCATTTAACGAAGGGTGCAATTCAAATTGAAAACAATCACATTGAAGGATTGAAAGTGAATGTTTGGATCACTTTTTCTAAAGTATGACTCAAAGTGAGGTGACACAAAACCAACGAGTAATAAATATCACAACCTTAAAGTGCAAGAGGTGTGCAATGTGCTAGTATGTGTAATAATATCTTGATTACTAGACATGGAATCAACCTTAATTTCAATTGTGTCTAGCTTTAATAATAACACATCAAGAGTGGAGGTGGAGATTGTCGTAGTATGAGTAGCACACAAAACAAGGGAATGCGTATAAACAAGATGAGGGATAAGATACAAATCCCCAATCCTAGTAGAAGGAGCGACTACATTGTAAGCCAATGAAGAAGGTATAAAACCAAAGATATGACATGAAGGAATATCACTAGTTGCATAGCTTGTAGGTATGGTAGTAGTAGGCACATAAGAAGGAATGCATTTAGTGTGGTGGAGAGGTAAGTGGGACACTAGAAAAAGGAGTGGTAATAATGACATTACAGATAAGAACATAAGAGTGACAATCATACTAGAACTAGGAAGAGGAGTTGTATACACCATTGAGGGATTTAACTCAAGATGAGAAGAGGTAGGGTGGGCATGTACAAGGGAGAATATGTACCACACAAAGAGTTAGAGGAAGCAATGATAACATCAATTCCATAAAGAATATTATACCAAATCGTTAATTAATCAATAAATTATGAAGAGCTGCAACTAACTATTGAGAAGTAGTATTAGTAACTTTTAGAAAAGGGCTTGCGAAGTAGTAGAGAAATCTCACCTTTCTACATGTATCATGATTAAACTCAAATTTAGTATTATTATTAGCCTCAATAATAATTCCTTGATCAATGTGATGAGAACCCATATGAGGATTTAAGTGAGAACTTCTTCTCCAAGGTAAAATAATGTTTTAGTTTGCACTTGGTGAACAAACCATATAAAAACATTTGTTGCTAAATCAAGGATAATAATGAATACAAATATTAGAAATATAATCAAGGCAACTATAAATATGAATCTTATCAATATAATCCATTTTAGACGAGGAAATCAATAAATAAAAGCTAAAAGATAAAACCCTAAAGGGGTGCAAAAGTGGAGGGTGTTGAAAAATTATTGTCATTGATGTCAAAGGTTGAGGATGGAGTTCATGGTTGAATGTTGGTGGCCATGCTTGGAATAAAATATAAAATGAAATAAATATTTGTGTCACACCTTCATTGGCGCCCCTCTTGGGGAAGTAAAAGAAATAAATTATAAATTATAAAATATCTTGTTTGTGTATGAGGTTAAATCTCCTCATGTTGGGGCCCCATTTTAGGGATTTAAAAATTTAAATTAAATTTAATGCTTGTTGTTTTGGGCTGATCCTATCTAATCGCTTGACTTTGAAAATAAAGAGGTGCATTTAAAAGGAGAGGTTGTGGTGGGAGCAACTAGGTCAAGAGAGTTTTTTGTCTTGGTTGAGCCTTCATGGCTTTTTTTTTGTGTTGGTTGATGTTTTCAATAAAGGTCATGTTGACCATAGGTGAGGAATAGCAAGTTTTAGTCTAATGTTGAAGTTTGGCAATTTTTGCAATTGTTGACATTTTTTGCAAAATAAGGCTCTTTTTGAGTTTGAGCGGCCAAAAGGTGCCCATTTGAAGAATAACTATTTGAGAAGCATATTTAAAGGTTGCCTCGACCTTTGTGTAAGGTTGGATGTTCATTTGTACGACTGTTTTGTTGGAAGTTGAAGAAAAATAGTGTTTTTGCCATTTTTTTCTGGTTTTTGCTCAAGAACAGTGCTAAAATGGATTGATCAAGGATTTTAGGCCTATGTAGGATGTAGATAGGTTTTTTACAAGCTTTTTGAGTCATTTTAGCTTTTTGATTCATTTTTCATCTTGTTTGTAATTAATTTGGAAATTCACCCTGTTGCTGGCCTGAAACAGGCAGTTTTGAGAAAATGGAGGTTTAGAGCACCTTCCCACCATACAAATTGTACGGACTTTTGGGAAATGTGCCTAGACTCCATGCCTATACATATGGTAGAAATTAGGAGTTGTGTGGTTGCAGGAGTTGCTAGCAAAATGATGCCCTAGGCGAGCCAGTGCAGGTCCGGCTAGGAAAAATTTGTTGTGTAGGTCACAAATCTTGCAGGGGTGCTAAGACATTGAGGATTTTCTTCTTAGAGGAGTTAGGGTGGTATGTTACCTTGTTGCTACATGAAGG
Source organism: Sequoia sempervirens (assembly GCA_007258455.2). Taxonomy (NCBI): domain Eukaryota; kingdom Viridiplantae; phylum Streptophyta; class Pinopsida; order Cupressales; family Cupressaceae; genus Sequoia; species Sequoia sempervirens. The sequence continues at coordinate 11,327 of VDFB02082596.1, forward strand.
AAAAGGCTCCATCTATCCATTTGATGTGTGAACAAGTTGGAAGTTTGCAAACTGTCAAGGAAAGGCTTAAAACCCTAGTTTTTGCTCCATTTCATGTTTAAGCTTTGTACGGACAGTGGAAGGCTGAGACCTCAAAAATATTTGAGTGTTGTCCATATGAATCAAGAACCTTGGAAAAAGAGTGGGAAGTTCTTTTGGCGTTTATGAGTTATAGCCAGTTTTCTAGGCGAGGGAGACCTAATTGGGGCTCAAGGGCTACTAGCCTTTCAAACCCTAGGTGTAAGTTTGATGAGAGCGATGGAAAGATGAAGCCTTGGGTGAACTCTCAAAACCCTAGGAGGACAGTTTGAAGCCTTTTAGGACACTTCTCCACCCTTGCAAGAACAAGTGGAGTGTTGTGGAAAGATTAGTCTTTAGTATGGTGTAAAGGCTAAGGAAGAGTTGTGGCAATGAACCAAGGTGGACTTGGTGGTTGGAGAAGAGGGGTTGGTCAGACAAACCAGGGGCACCTAGTCATGAGTAGGGACCTATAGGTTAGATTGGTGAAGCAAAGCACCAAGGAGGTCTTACAAGGAAAGGCCTAGAGCAGGAATCAATGA
>VDFB02082597.1:0-13686 GCA_007258455.2 Sequoia sempervirens
TAATCGAAATCACTAGATTCCATATTCAAAAATTCCCAACCACCATCTTCAAAAAATTTATCTGGATCATTAGTAACACTCTTCAAAATTGGCCACCAATTCAAGTTCATTTTGCTTTCATAATACTTTATATTGAGTTTAGCCATCCCTTGATGCCATCTAGCGAAGATTGAGGAATGGCCCCAATGCAGAGTACATCCTGCTTGAAGTCTTTGAAAATAATAGTCATATCAAATGCATTTTTCCCAAGTCATACTCTCTCAAGGTTAACAATCTCAATCTCAAGTATTAGCTAGGGAATTTGAAATTTTATTATGGTATGTGCACTTTGATATGATGTAATATGATTATGGTTTCATCTCATATGTTGTAATATTAGATATATAACAGAAAAATAAATTATTGTATGAAATAAATAATTAATTTTCATTCTAAATGTTTTTCTTTTGCAGAACACAGGTCTTTCAAAAGATCAAGATGATCCTCAACATGATGTAGATCCAAAAAATATTGGTTCTACCTGTACAGATCACATGTTAGAAGATGATGATGACAATGATGCAGAAGACACCGAGGTTGATGACAATGATGACGACGACGACGACAATGATGATGATGATGATCACGATGGTGATGATGATGAGACAGTTGGTGATAGTAAATAGTGACTTTCATGATCATGTAGACTACATCATGGATCATTGTTGATATATCATTATGATGACTCTTTTCATGGTTACTATCATATGTATCATTTTCACGGCCTACAGTACTATATTATTGAGTTGTGTCATATTGACATGTATCATTTTCAAATTTTCACTATATCATTTGGACATGTATCAGTTTGAGTTACATAATTTATCAATTTTATTTATATCATTTGTACATGTATCATTTTCACTTATGTTGATTGTTGGACGTATCATTTTGACATGTTTTTGATGTACTGACATATTTGAATTTTACTTATTTTAGTTATATATGATGAAGATCTTATCAGTATTGACTTGTCAATTTATATATATTAAAAGAAGATGAATTTTGGATAGATATTTATTACATATGATGAAAGGTAAAATTAATGCTTGGCACCTCCAGAACGTAATTGAAATTTTTACGGTGAGCCACATTAAAAGAGGTGGTAATGTGGACGCGAATATTGTCTTATCTAAATGGGCTTCAAATTTTGGTGAAACAAGGAGAATTTAGGTTGAAGGATTTAGAGGTGTTAAGTTAGCGGTAAATGCCTAAAAAGAACAAGGTGGCGAAGCGAGTGAAGTAGGTTTGAAATGACAAGTGAAGGCAGGGGTGGCGGGTAGTGGTGAAGTAGTACTTCATTAATAGAAAGTGTGGGCAATCCAAGATGGTGTTAATTGCAAGCCCTTGATTAAGATGTGTTAATTGCATTTGGAAAGGGTCGAGAAAAAATCTGCAACAAACTTTGGTGGTGGTGGCACTCAAGAGAAATGGAAGCCAATTTCACCTTCTGGTCACGAAGATCTTTGGACCCATTTTATGGAGAGGCGTCCGGAAAATGACTATAGGGCCTTTTCCTTGTTCACGACAAGCGGCTAGTGCAGTGTGCAAAAATGATTTGTGGCAGAGATTTTGGCTATTTGACACAAAAATATCAAACCAACATGGACGTTTACTCCTTAATTGCACCATGGGGCTTGGATTTAGGTGAGCCAGAGGAAATGGTGAGGATGGTGATGTAGAAAATTGTGCATGAAGATTTTTCTGGCAGGCATGGAGTCCATTCTCGAATGGGTGGTTCTAGGTGTAGGTTTAGATTATTCTGAAGGATTGGTAGATGATGAAATTGAGGAGCTCTATGGGAGACTAGGGCTCAATCCCTTTATTTGTTGGCCCGAAGGAAAATACAAAGCTTGTTGCCGTGAGGAAGCGCGTTTGGGATGGAAAGCACTCAAACTCTTCATCGAACACTAGGATGGAAAGTGCCAAAAGAAGTTGGGGAAGCGGTGGAAGAAGAAGCCTCTAAGGAGATAGCCAAGCATCTGTTGGGTTCAGGTGGAGCTCGTTAAGACTAGTCATGTTTGTTTGTGTCTGATTTTGAATTCTCCCTCTGCTTTTGTTGTATTAAAGTATGTAACTCTAAACACTGTTAATGGTGGTTATTTTTTGTAAAGATTTTACTAGTAAATAGTTATAGGGGTTACAGAGTTTATTTAATGTTTTATTCTGCATGTTAAGGTGCCTCTGGTTTTTGTCGTTTGTTGTGGAATTTTGGTGGGTAATGACACTAAACAATAGATGTACTTTTTTATCTTTACAAGTAATACAAAAATTTCATGTTACCGACCCAAAAATAATAATTGTCTTGTTATTTAATCATATGAGTTAAATAATTATATTATTTAGTCTATAATCATATGAGTTATTTAAGAGGCATGATATATTAACTAATTAAATTGAAATAAAACATATTAAATTAATAAAAGGAAGCAAAACAAGAAGCATTTTTAGAAGCAAAAAAGGAAGCAACAATAGAAGCCAAACTAGAAGCAATCTTGGAAGCAAAATTGGAAGCAAAAATGGAAGAAAATGTGGAAGAAAAATTAGAAGCAAACTTGGAAGCAAAACTAGAAGCAAAACTGAAAGAAAAACCTGAAGCAAAACTAAAAGCAAAACTGGAAGCAAAATTGGAAACAAAACTGGAGGCAAAACTAGAAGCAAAACCGGAAGCAAACTTGGAAGCAAAACTAGAAGTAAAAATTGGAGTAGACATAGAAACAAAACCGGAAGCCTAATTGGGCACTAATTTAGGTGTTATTTCTGATGCTATTTCCTGACGCTATTTTAGTTGTTAAGAGAGGTGCTATTTTTGGCGCTATTTTAAGCATTGTGATTTTCTGACACTAACTCTGGTGTTATGTCCAACGCAAAATTTGGTGCCAAGATGACCATGCTTGTTTGTGTTGAGTTTAACGCCGGCCAACTCGCCCAATTCGTGGACTGAAATACACTGAAATCTAACACTATTTTAGGTGCTATTTTCCTATTATATTGTAGTGGTGGAAGAGAATTTGAACAAGAAGTTTGATCAAAGATAGAGAAATACAAGAGGAAATTTTTAGAAGAATGGAACCTAATCCAGAGAAAGAAGACCTTATACAAAGCAAAACAAGGATGTAAAACCCTACCGAAGTGAAGAAAAGGATACTAATTCATACCATAGAGGAAGAGAAGATAGAAATTTCTACCGCAGTGATAGAGGAGGTCATAATTCTTACCGCAATGATGGATTCTGGAGAGATGAAGGAAGATCTAAGAGAAGACCATTCAAAGAAACCCGTTTCAAGAGTGGAGGTGAAGGAAATAGAGCATTTGAGTGCCATCAAGGAAGTACCATAAAGAAACCTAAGCATACTAGAAGAGCAACTGACATGGATGAGGAGCATGGTGGATCCCCTAATTCAATTGGGAAACTTGAGAAAGGTGAGTCATTGGTGATGAGGAGAGATTTAGTGCATAAGTGATTGAGGAACCATCGCAAAGGAAGAGTCTATTCAAAACTAGATGTAAGTCTGGAGGAAAGGTATGTAAAGCTATCATTGATAGTTGTAACACTGATAACATGAAATACAACCAATTTTTTCGATGAAGTAACACAACATAACCAACACTTAATCAACTCGGTTAGCGTTAGCTCCAAATAGAAAACTGAACTTGAAAAGAACTCACACCAAGAATGCACACTCAATCCCAATGAGGGATAGGTGTTGTCATATGGCGGAGGAGCTAAATGAAAATACTTGAAAGAAAACTACTCAACATCAAGAATGTGCACTCAAGATCCCACTAAGGGCGAGGTGCTAACATATGACGGAGTGTTGAATTGAAAACTAGAAACTGATAGGCGGATAACCAGCCATGAAAAGCATTTCCACACTACCACCAAACGGTGGGGGGAAAAGATTACAATTAAAACAATTCATCCGCTGCGGCGGGCATCCACAGAATTGTGGGGATTCACCACTTTGAAAGTGGGTACAATGATATAACAAATTCTTTCTCCGCACTGGCGGTAAACCATCCAGGGGTAATTAATTAGAAATTAAACAAGTAGTTGCAGCAATAACAATTGGTTAGATTAGTACTACTAATCGAAACCTTACAATTCAAAGACTGCAAAAACATGTATTACAATGATAGAGAAATGAGATAAGAAGATAAGAATGAATTCCAATGATGTTCTTTGCTTTCCAATGACAGAAATATGATTAAAACAGAAAGCTTATAAATCTGATGTAAAATCCTGAGTACTGGAAATTCATATCAGCAAACTGGAAATCAGTAAAATACTCATAACTCACTCATTTCACCTCCAAATCGAATGTCGTCTTTTGTTGTGTCTTCTTAGGAGGTAGGCGCCCAAAAACAGATCACAAACAACACCAAAACTCAGCATATAATTCAAGCACGAATTCCAATGCTTTCAAGAATGGTACGGCCCTCCTTGAGGGGCGATTTTGTCATTAAAAATCAGCAACTCAAAATAAAAATCTGGAAACTTGTGGAAGGGGTTGCCCAAAGCATAGAAATCAGATTCTCGAATGCCCAGAACAAAATAAAAATTACTCACAAAGCTGTATACAAATTCGACTTTCAGCTGTGACTGCATCAGCAACTTCAAAACTGGAAATATCATTAAAAACTTCAACTGTTGAGCTCAATCTGCTAGTCTGGATGAGAAGCAGCAAAATGTCCATCTAGGTGTTGTATTTCAAACACAAAATTGATTGAACTAGAGGTAAGATCCTCGGCGATTAAAACGTTGTCATTTCGACAGCATAACATTAGCATAAAAATATTGATAATCAGCTCTTCAAACAGCAGCAATATATAAGCTTTAGTTACAAATGAAGCAACAAGAACTCTTCAATTCCAAGAAGTTGAATCACTAACTTCCAAAAAGGATTTCACCTTTTGCCTTTACTTTTCAAATAATAAAATATCATTCAACTTCCCTTTAGGGCATCCATTTCATTGCGGAACAATAAAGCATTTATTAAATAATTAAATGCTCACTTGACCCCTTTATGTCCCCTTCCTTTAAAACAACTTGAAGTCACCGCTCTGTGGGCATGGGGTACAACTTCAAGACATGGAAAATTGACTAAGTCCTAAACTCACCCGGAGATAACCAAATACAATGCCCAAGCTGCAACTGATGAATTGCTAAAAATAACAAATTGACAAATGCCAAACTGAACCAAGTTGATGATGATGCTTCTGCCAAAAATGAACTTACTAAAAATAGCAAATGCCAAAAATAGTAAGTTAACTTCAAAACCATTAGAAAGCCAAACTGACTAACCAAACTGAACTGCAATTGATTGAGTTGCTGCTAGAATAATACTGCTCAAAGATAGAGTTACCAAAAATAGCAAACTGCTATAAATAGTAAGTCCGCATTTCAACATCCCTCCTCAATGCCAACTTAGTAGTATCTCGGAAGTAGGAAACCTTAGTTTTCTACTTTATTCTAGCTCATTTGATTTCCTACGGAATAGGGATAACTAAAAGAAGAGTGTATGGCCAAAATGGGGACATTACAGTCCGCCCTTCCCAAAATTGCTTGTCCTCAAGTAATGCCACAACACTCCAAACTGATCCCACCAAACATATAGGATCCTGGGGTCCCATGTCCATCTCTGAAAAACCCCACCATGCTGATGCTGCTCTACTCTGATCATACAAATGAAATCATTGCACCAAAATTGCACTAACCATCCTTGCAACCTCAAAGTGATAACATGCCTGAAATTCAAGTCGAACAACATAGAAGGAATTGAATCAAAATCTAGCAGCGTCTCATGCTCAATAAACTTCGAGGAATTAACATCTACAATGTCAATGTCAATCACCATTCTGAGAACAAAGAAGAATAATCTAAACAACTCAAAAATATTCTCATCAACATCACTCCTCAAAGCATCAAACCAAATCACAACAGCAAATGTGATTCCATCATAGCTGTTTGCAAAGGAAAAAACAGCTCTTGGCAAAGTCATAGCAACTGCATCCTCAAAGCTCCTTAAGGATGTATAATGCCTCCTCTGAGTAATTCTGACATATTCAAGAAAAACTCTGAAAACTTCCACCAATCTCTCCCCCAAAGTCTCAAAAAGTTGAACCAAATCAAACAAAGGTTCGCTGCCCCTAACACTAGTGCTAGAGATTGAACAAAGATGATCACTGAAAAATAATTTGAACACCATCCAAAACTGATCCAAATCACTATGAAACATCATTTCCCACCTTTGGGACCAAAAACCATCATTGATAAGAGATTGTGAAGAGAAAAAATAAGTATACCAGCTGCCCATGACATCTGAAGTAAACCAATTAAAGTTTGATTTTAGGAAAATCAGCATACAAAGAGTAGAACAACTATTCTGACACTAGAAATCAGCGTCCGTAATATCACAACTGTTCCTACCCAAGGCTGGAAACATCCCCTCAAGAGACTCCAACCCATCATTAAGCCATCTTTTGTTCGAAGTATCACTCCAATCCACCAATAGATGAACCAAAGGAATCATCAAATGATTGGTAAAGATGGGGGCAGCATCAAAGATTCTGAGAATTGAATCCTTATCTCTCCAAAGATCCTTTTTTCTACTTGCAACAATCTCCATCAAGCCATGTTGAGAATTCCAAGCATGAATTCCCAACCGCAAATAATCTCCAACACATTGGGAAGAATTCCCAACATATCTCCAAGAGCTATAGTGAAAGTCTCGAGCACACAAACCCATGTAATCAATTGCAACCATCAATGCAAAGTTTGAACCTTTCATGACCAGCATTTTAGAATAATCACTCATCAACAATGCACAATCTAGAAACCAACGGGGCAAGTCTGAAAGTTCTCCCACAATTTGATGCATCTCTCCAAGACCTGACCTCATCAACCATTTTAAGATAGGTGGTACTCTTCCATTGGTTAATGCTGAGTGAAAACCAGCCAGTTCAAGTTTGAACACCATTAAATGCTCATTTACTATCCATCCCAAGAGAGTGTTGCTTGACATATAGAATGGATCCACCAACATTATCTTATGCTTGACTATAAAATTATGCATGTCAAAAACATAAAACTTCTTACCAATGCCATCCACATAGAAATTGTCAATCAACTCATAATTTAACAAATCATGTGAAGATGGTGGATTGTTGTACACAATCATAGAAACAATATTTCCTTCATCCCTTTCATTGGTGTCTTCATAAAATTCATGCACATCTTCTTCAACTTGAAGATGACCATCATTAGTTGTTGATCCATAGAATGTAGCGTGATGAATATCACACACATTACCAGTCATCACATCTAGCTCATGGCTGCAAGCTATCCCTTCTTGAGGCAAATTCTCTTCCCAACTCAAGAGTTCACACTCATGATTTACCTTACAATCACTATCAACATATTGAATCTCTTTGGCATTTTGCATTGTTTCAACATTATGGAGTTCATTTATTCCTTCAACTATTTGCTTGATCTCCATTAGCCTTGTATTAGCTTCTTGTTCCATAAGTGTGGCTGCCATAGATGATTGATTTTCTGTTTTGCAAAAAGAGTGATGAGCTAAGGTAAGATCAAGGTAAAGACGATCAACCTCTTTCTCCTTCTCTTGGTAGGCATCATAGGTCTCTTCTGCAAACTTAATAGCATTATCTCTATCTGAGAGCAAATGCAAATAATCTATCTTTAATGATTCCAATGCTTCTTTGATAGTTTGCAACTTGGAAAGAGTGACTCCTTTAACTCCATTCTGTCTCTCTTCAAACTGAAACTTCCAATAGAGTTCTTCAACAAAATTGTGTGTGCTATCAAATCTTGATAATGCTTTAACAATTTTCTTTTCTGAAACCATTAAGTTATCCTTCAAAACTTGCAGCTCTTTAGGCCCATGATCATAATCAGCAAAGAAGCTTTGCTCATCAAACATCAACTTTTCTGATTTATTTTCTTTGATTTGATTCTCAAAATCAGCCTCCTTTCTAATCTTATCACTGCATAACTCTTGAATCGAAGGCTTGTCGACAACTTCTTCAAACAAATTAGTACCTCTATCTTGACCTTTCAAGTTCTCATACTCTTCTTGTGCATAATTCTGAAAGGCATCCAAACCATTTGTTGATTTTAAAAAATTCTTCTCTTCAACATAAGAAATCACGTTCTCATTAGCCATTGCTGCAACTGCTCCTCCAAAGATCACTTCATTACTTGCATTGCAAACTGATTTTTGAACTTCATCAGGATCAAAGGGGAATTTATCCCACTCCGGTTCTTTATCATACCTTGGTGACATCGCGCCCGGCTCCCAAATGTGAAAGGTTTGATTGCAATGATCAATAGGAAAGAGATCATCATGCTCCTCTTGAACTGTTGACTCTTTGAATGAGTCACTCCTCAACCCACTTGAACTGAAATCTTCATCTATAACTTTCTACACATATGTAGTTTGATAATCAAACCCACTACCACTCAAGTCACTAGCATTATATCGGATTAAAGAATCATCAAAGCTGGTTGCTTTGAATATTTTGTCATTCTTTTCTTCAATGAAATTATCTTGAGTAGATGTGTTGTTGATTTTATCATTAGTGCCCACATACATACCAAAGAAGTCTTCTTGGACACTTGTCAATAATTCTTCATATGGAATTGGCTCAGCATAAAGTAGAGAATTATCCTTCACTAAATCTTCAACAAAAGGAGATAAAAACACATCGGAATCACCATCAACAACCTCACTTTCGTAATGGTCATAAGCTGGTTCAAAGACACCATTAGTATTTGCTTCATCTTGCTCTTCTTCAACGTACTTATCCCACACAACTGTTCCACCAACATCTTTTGAGAAGCCATTTGTCTCGAGATCTTCATTGATTGAATCCTTATTAGGACTCAAGACTGCTGTAATGATCTTCTTACCATAATAATCTTCATTATTTCCCATCCCATGCAAGTCTAGGGATGTATTTTGGGACTCTAACTTAATCTCCTCATTTGCCCAGGTATCTTCATCAAGCCCACTTTCATTTTGAACCAAAATGTGCACCTTGCTTGTGTCTTCTTCAACACTAATTGACTGATTTTTCTCTTCAATTTGCTTACTTGTGGGCTGCCAACCACAAACAGATCCTTTTGCTTCTTCCTTCCTTGATTCTTCAACCATGGCAAGTTCTACTTCCTCTTTAATCATTTTTTTGATGTAGTTGACCATAGCCAACTTTCCAGGGTCATGAATCACCGCACAATTCAAAAACGTGTCAAATGAAACATCATTCTTAAACTCATCTGTCATGCTCTGATATTGTTTACGGAGTATGGCAGCCTCATGTTCACATTGCCTCTTGAACTGGCATTCTTCCGAAACCACAATCAAATCTGACTTCTCACGATTCCTGGACCTCAGAAAATGCAACATCTTAAGAACTTCTAAAAGCTAAACTGAACTTAGGTGAAGAATCTGATTTCTCTATCACTCATTTGTCAACTGACTCTGTATTATTCACAAGATGGCAAGATCTTGGCTCTGATACCACTGAAATATGCTAACCAATTTTTTCGATGAAATAACACTCCACATAACCAGCACTTAATCAACCTCGCTAGCATTAGCTCCAAAGAAAAATCAATCTCAGAAAGAACTCACACTAAGAATGCACTTAATCCCAATAAGGGATAGGTGCCAATAAGGGCGGAGGAGCTAAATGAAAATATTTGAAATAAAACTACTCAATAGTCAAGAATGTGCACCTCAAGATCCACAAGGGCCAGGTGCTAACATATGACAGAGTGTTGAATTGAAAACTAGAAACTGATAGGCGGATAACCAGCCATGAAGAGCATTTCCACACTACCACCAAACAGTGGGGGGAAAAGATTACAATTAAAACAATTCATCCGCTGCGGCGGGCATCCACAGAGTTGTGGGGATTCACCACTTGAAAGTGGGTACAATGATATAATAAATTCTTTCTCCTCACTGGCGGTAAACCGTCCAGGGGTAATTAATTAGAAACATAACAAGTAGTTGCAGCAATAATATTGGTTAGATTAGTACTACTAATCAAAACCTTACAATTCAAAGACTGCAAAAACATGAATTACAATGATAGAGAAATGAGATAAGAAGATAAGAATGAATTCCAATGATGTTCTTTGCTTTCCAATGATAGAAATATGATTAAAACAGAAAGCTTATAAATCTTACGGTAACTCGAAATTCGAAATTCATATCAAAGCAACCCTGAACAATAAAATAATTCCATAACTCACTTAATTCACCCCCAAATCGAATGTCGTCTTTTGTTGTGTCTTCTTAGGAGGTAGGTGCCCAAAAATAGCTCACAAACAGCACCAAAACTCAGCATATAATTCAAGCACGAATTCCAATGTTTTCAAGAATGGTACGGCCCTCCTTGAGGGGCGATTTTGTCATTAAAAATCAGCAACTCAAAATAAAAATCTAGAAACTTGTGGAAGGGGTCGCCCAAAGCATAGAAATCAGATTCTCGAATGCCCAGAACAAAATAAAAATTACTCACAAAGCTGTATACAAATTCGACTTTCAGCTGTGACTGTATCAGCAACTTCAAAACTGGAAATTTCATCAAAATCTTCAACTATTGAGCTCAATCTGCTAGTCTGATTTGAGAAGCAGCAAATGTCCAACTAGGTGTTGTATTTCAAACACGAAATTGGATTGGAACTAGGAGGTAAGCATCCCTCGAAGTATTAAACAAGTTGTCATTTCGACAGCATAACATTAGCATAAAAATATTGGATAATCAGCTCTTCAAACGTATTGAATAATATATAAGCTTTAGTTGGCAATGAAGCAACAAGAACTCTTCTTCGAATTCCAAGAAGTTGAATCACTTCAACTTCCAAAAGCACTCTACATTTTTCCTTTTTACTTTTGAAACAATAAAATATCATTCAACTTCCCTTTTAGGCATCCATTTCATATGGCAACAATAAAGCATTTATTAAATAATTAAATGCTCACTTGACCCCTTTATGTCCCCTTCTTTAAAACAACTTGAAGTCATCAAGCCTAGGCGTGGGGTACAACTTCAAGACATGAAAATTGACTAAGTCTGAAACTCAATCCAAGGAGATAACCAAATACAAGGCCCAAGCTGCAACTAATGAATTGCTAAAAATAGCAAACTGACAAATGCCAAACTAAACCAAATTGATGATGATGCTTCTGCAAAAAATGAACTTACTAAAAATAGCAAATGCCAAAAATAGTAAGTTAACTTCAAAACCATCGGAAAGCCAAACTGAACACTGAACTACAAAGGATTGAATTGTTGCTAGATAGATACTGCCAAAAGATAGACTTGCTAAAAATAGCAAACTGCTATAAATAGTAAGTCTGCACAACATCCTCTGAATGCCAACTGAGTAGTATCCGAAAGAGGAAACCCTAGTTTTCTACTTTAGCTTAGCCTACGAATTTCCAGAAATAGGCTAAATCTAAAAGAAGAGTGTATGGCCAAAATGGGGATTAATATATAATCTAGTTTTAGCGGAGATGGTAACCAAGTTGAATTTGGAAAGATTGGAACATCTGAACCCTTATAGGATAGAATGGGTTCAAGATGATCATAAGATATTGGTGAGTGAGAAATGTTTGGTGAAATTTTGTATTAGATAATATAGAGATGAAGTATTGTGTGATATTATGCCTACAGATGTATGTCATTTACTGTTAGGAATGCCATGGCAATATGATAAGAAAGTTATTCATGATGGAAGAAGGAATACTTATACTGTGACATCAAATGGAAAGAGAATCAAGTTGACACCTTTGGAGGAAGAGGAGAAGACTAAATTTTGTGGCACTTCTAGACTATGTTTGGTAGATGGAAGGAAATTTCTTGATGGATTGATGCGTAAAAACATGTGTTTTGTATTGATTCCAAATAAGGGGGTTGTCTGAAGACAACTAAAGGTGAAGATCCATCGCAAACAAAAGTTATAGAACTGCTAACAGAATATCAAGACATCATGTCAGAGAATGTAGCAAAGGGACTTCCACCAATTTGGAGTATTAGTCATCATATAGAACTTATACCGTGAACAAGTTTTCCAAACAAGGTAGCATATAGAATGACACTGACACAAAATGTAGAATTGAACCTATAGATACAAGAGTTGTTGAGGAAAGGATTGATCAAAGAAAGTTTGATTCCATGTGCAATACCTGTTGTACTTGCACCAAAGAAATATGGAGAGTATAGAATGTGTATAGATTCAAGAGCAATCAATAGGATCACTGTCAAGTATAGGTTTCCATTTCCAATGATGGATGACATTATGGATTGTTTGAGTGGAGCCAATTATTTTACAAAGATTGACCTAAAGAGTGGATATCATCAGATTAGGATTAGAGAAGGAGATGAATAAAAGACTAAATTTAAGACTAATGAAGGATTGTATGAGTGGTTAGTAATGCCTTCTTGATTGAATAATGCACCAAACATCTTCATGAGATTGATGAATGAGGTATTGAATAATTTATTGGGTAATTTTTCCATTGTTTACTTGGATGATATTCTAATTTTTAGTAATTCTAGAGAAGAACATTTGTGGTATATCCAGAAAGTATTGCAGAGGTTGAGAGAAGAGAGGTTGTTGATTAATGTCAAGAAGTGCAGTTTCATGAAGATAGATTTGGTATGCTTGGGATTTGATATTTCTATTGAATGATTGAATATGGACCCTGAGAAAGTGAAAGCAATGAAAAACATTAGAAAAGTTAGATCATTCCATGGATTAGCTAGTTTCTACCAGGAGTTTCAGTAGCATTTGTCACCCCATGATAGAGACAATGAGAGGAGATAAGAAAGGATTTAAGTGGACATATGGAGCACAAAGAAGTTTTGAATTGTTGAAGCAAAAGGTGACAGAATAGCCAATATTAGCATTATCAAATTTTGACAACACATTTCAAGTTGATTGTGATGTAAGTGGAAATGCAATTAGAGCAGTTTTGACTCAAGAAGGAAGACCTGTAGCTTATTTCAGTGAGAATTTGAATGATGCTAGAAGAAGGTATTCAGTTTATGATCATGAATTCTATGCCATAATTCAAGCCTTGAAGAAGTGGAGACTTTACTTGGTTCCTAAGGATTTTGTGTGTATACAAACCATCAAGCTTAGTAGTATTTGAATAGTCAAGGAAAATTGAGTAAGAAACATATGAGTTGGGTTGAATTCTTGCAAAGTTATACATTTGTGTTGAAGCATAGGACTAGCAAGTCAAGCAAGGTTGTAGATGCATTAAGTAGAAGAAATTTTCTAACAGAAATGAGGGTAGAAGTATTGGGATTTGAGGAATTGAAGCATATGTGTGAAGAGGATGCAGATTTTGGTGAAGCATGGAGAGCATATAAAGAACCAGTAGTGACAAACTAGAGCCAATGGATTATTTCATTCAAGAAGGTATGCTATTCAAAGGAAATTAATTGTGTATATCAACGAGTTCAATGAGGGAGAATTTGATCAAGGAAAAGCATAGTGGAGGTTTAGTGGGACATTTTGGAGTGGGTAAAATAATAGGTTTGGTGAGTGAAAATTATTTTTGGCCATAGTTATATAAGGATGTTAGGAAGTATGTTCAAAGTTGC